>JAODAL010077420.1:0-13280 GCA_025379985.1 Phyllomedusa bahiana | reverse complement strand
TACATGGATCTGGTTTTCATTGAAAGCTGTTTTTGGAACTCAAATAAATAAAGCCAACTCAACAACCACATCCTCTCGTATTTCTGAATCTGCACAGAATCCACTTCAAGAATAGTCTTGCAGTACATAGCATAAATATCAATAATCTATATTAAAAAATTTTGCTAAAAATAGCACATTATGGGACAAGCAACACTTGGCTTATGCATTTTGAATGGTAAACATGTTCTTAGTCAATGCTATGAGCAACATGTCAACTGTCACGTCAAGGGAGGTGCAGTGAGCCCTGACTGGAACCCAGCCCACTGTCCCTGTCTACTTGACGTGCTGCCCCAGGCGGCAGAGTCAACTGGGCGACAGTCCCTGCGCTGCTTGCGTGCTGGGGCCGTCAGGAGGAAGAAAAGTCAAACAGTCCAGGTCAATATCAAATCAGGAATGCCAAGCCACAAATAGGAACCAGAGGGATAAACGTAAACAAGCCGAGATCAAACACATACAGGTGTGAGGTACAAAATCAGAAGACAAGCCATGGTCAGGGGAACAAGCCGAGGTCAGGTACACAGAGAAGCAAATACAAAATACAAAACAAGTAATCAGGCAGCCAGGAGAATTTCACAGGCGCAGCACTCAT
Source organism: Phyllomedusa bahiana (assembly GCA_025379985.1). Classification (NCBI taxonomy): domain Eukaryota; kingdom Metazoa; phylum Chordata; class Amphibia; order Anura; family Hylidae; genus Phyllomedusa; species Phyllomedusa bahiana. Next base: position 12,649 of record JAODAL010077420.1, on the reverse strand, counting down.
CTAGCAGGGAGTTTAAATGTGTTTCCCGGATACCGCCCCTGTAGCTGATTGGAGCGGCCTCCAGGTCCTCCCGTTAGCTGGTGCGACACGACCCCTGTCAGGAGTGGCTGGACCTCTGTCACTCACACAGATCCCAGCAGACTGTCTATCAGGGTGGGGTGGCTGATCAGCTGCAGACTCTTGCTCCCTGCAAGCCGAGCGCTGCCCAGCCCTGACAGTACCCCCCCCCTTTTAGGAGGGGCCACCGGAACCTTCCCTGGTCTGGGTTTGTCTGGGTGAAACTCATGGAATTCCCTCACCAGGTCATCAGCATGGATGGATTTAGCTGGAACCCAAGATCTCTCCTCAGGACCATACCCCTTCCAATGGATCAGGTACTGTAGAGACCTTTGGACCTTACAAGAATCCAAAATACGGGCGAATTCATATTCTAACTCCCCCTCTATGCAAACTGGAGGAGGAGGTCTAGAGGGCGGAGTCACAGGCTGAATATACCTCTTAAGAAGTGCACGATGGAACACGTTATGTATACGGAGAGACGAGGGTAATTTCAGCCGATATGCCGTCGGGTTAACCACCTCCTGAACCACATATGGACGCACAAATCGCGGCGCAAGTTTACCAGAGGGAACTTTCAATCACAGAATTCGGGTGGATAACCATACTTTATCCCCAACCGCAAACCCTCTAGAACACAGACGACGTCTATCAGAGTTTTTCTTTCTGGATGTTCTGGGTATGAACTAAGTTCTTCTGAACTTGGGCCCAGACTGTGCACAGATCTTTAATGATGACATCCACCCTGCTGTGATCAGATGTAGCACTGGAAAATGACGCATGCCTAGGGTAAAAACCATAATTACAGTAAAATGGTGAGGTTCCAGACGAGCTACTATCCTGATTGTTAATGGCAAATTCAACCAACGGTAAGTATTTTACCCAGTCTACCTGCTGATCAGATACATAACAACGGAGTTTTTGTGTTACCATTTGATTTACCCTCTCTGTCTGCCCATTAGTCTCTGGGTGGAAGGCAGAAGAGAAGGACAGGGTGATACCCAGAGCCTTGCAAAGGGCTCTCCAAAATCGAGAAACGAACTGAACCCCTCTGTCCGAAACGATATTCTCTGGTAACCCATGAAGCTTGACAATGTGTTTGACAAAGAGTTCAGCGAGTTTTTTGGACGACGGTAACCCCCTTAAAGGAACAAGATGGCACATTTTGCTGAAATGATCCACTACCACCCAAATAACTGTTTTGCCCTCAGAAGGAGGAAGGTCTGTCATAAAATCCATGGAGATATGGGTCCATGGATGTTCAGGTATAGGTAGAGGGCATAGTTCACCAGGAGGACGAGTTCTGGGAACCTTAGCCCGAGCGCAGACTTCACAAGATGCCACATAGGCCTCAACATCACGAGGCAATGACGGCCACCAGTAATTACGAGAAATTAGCTTTTTTGTGCCAGACACTCCAGGATGCCCAGATAACACGGAATCATGAAATTCTTTTAAAACTAGTAGCCGGAACTGAGTGGGGACAAAAACCTTTGAAATAGGACACTTAGCAGGTCTCATATCCTGGTGGGACTTAATCTCAGTGGCTAAATCAGGGGAAATAGCCAAGACAACAGTCTCCTTGGGCAATATAGGTGCCGGATCCTCCTGAGATGCGTGACTGGCACAGAAGCTTCTAGATAGAGCATCAGCCTTCACATTAGTATTGCCTAGTATGTTCGGGAGACATCTGTCAACACACCGTTGTCCCCACCTGACTAATTCCCCTGAATTCCAGTCAAACACTGGGTTATGTTTCTGAAGCCAGGGCAGCCCCAAAACCACATCAGCGGGTAGCCCCTCCATGATAAATAGAATACACTTTTCAATATGTATGGATCCGACCACCATCTCTAGATCAGGGGCACAATGTCGGATTGTGCCCCAAGCTAGTGGAGTGGAGTAATAGCACAATCCGCGAGATCAGATTGCGGTCTCCAAGGAGCCTAGACTTTACGAAAGACGCATCACAAAATTAGAACTGATCCAGGAATCCACAACGCACTCCAGACCACAGCGATCAAGTATGATTCTTAAGGTAGCGCAATTTTTTGGTACATAGGAATACCTGTGCCTAGTGACTTCTGCAATCACTTAGGCGCTGGAGTTTTTCCGACCTGGTCTTCCTCTTGAAGCACTCCCTGATGCCGTGTCCATCTTCGCCACAGTAAAAGCATAATCCCTGGATACGACGAGAAGTCCTACGGTCCCTAGCAGCAGTGACAGAAAAAGCCCACTTGCATGGGCTCCTCTGGGTTTATATCAGGAACCGTGGGCGTAGGGGTGACTATGGAGTGAACCACCGGGGTGGTAGCCTTCTTTCGACGTCTCTCCCTAAAACGTCTGTCCAGACGAACGGCTAATGCCATAGCCTCATCTGAAGTACCAGGGGTAGCGTAAGCCACCAATAAATACTTCACATGGTCAGCTAACCCTAATCTAAATTGACATCTAAGAGCTGGGTCGTTCCACCCAGACGGAACACACCAGCGGCGAAATTTGGAGCAATACTCCTCCACAGTCTGTTTACCCTACCTAAAGGTGGTCAGCTGATCCTCGGCCACAGATTCCCTATCCGGGTCATCAAAAAGTACCCCTAAGGCGGCAAAGAACCTGTCCACAGAAGACAGTTCTGGTGAATCAGGCGGTAACGAGAATGCCCACTCCTGGTGGGGATTCTGAAGTAGGGACATAACAATTCCTACCCTTTGCTCCTCATTCCCCGAGGTACGTGGGTGGAGCCAAAAATATAGACAACATCCCTCTCTAAATACCACAAATGCCTTCCTGTTGCCTGAGAACCTGTCAGGCAACTGGATAGGAGGCTCCACAGGAGGGGAAGGTAGTGCAGGGATACTCTGACTTGGGGTAGACTCCTGCTGTTCTACCCTCAGCGCCAGATCCTGGACTAGCTGGGTCACCCCCTGCATCTGCTCTACCAGAGCTGTCATGGGGTTCATAGTGAGGGTAGAGCAGTAACTGTTTAGGCCTGTGAAAATGTCACGTCAAGGGAGGTACAGTGAGCCCTGACTGGAACCCAGCCCACTGTCCCTGCCTACTTGACGTGCTGCCCTAGGCGGCAGACGGCAACTGGGCGACAGCCCCTGCGCTGCTAGAGTGCTGGGGCCGTCAGGAGGGAGAAAAGTCAAACAGTCCGGGTCAATATCAAATCAGGAACGCCAAGCCACAAATAGGAACCAGAGGGATAAACGTAAACAAGCCCAGGTCAAACACGAATGGGAGCGAGGTACAAAATCAGAAGATAAGCCGTGGTCAGGGGAACAAGCCGATGTCAGGTACACAGAGAAGCAAATTCAAACTACAAAACACGTAATCAGGCGCCAGGAGAATTTCACAGGAGCAGCACTCAGCTAGCAGGGAGTTTAAAGTGTTTCCTGGATACCGCCCGTGTAGCTGATTGGAGCGGCCTCCGGGTCCTCCCATGGTTGGTGTGACACGCCCCCTGTCAGGAGTGGCTGGACCTCTGTCACTCATACAGCTCACAGCAGACTGTCTATCAGGGTGGGGTGGCTGATCAGCTGCAGAATCTTGCTCCCTGCAAGCCGAGCGCTGCCCAGCCCTGACATCTACTTTTTGAAACACAGAAGCAGAGAGTTGCTTGTCCTATGATGTGTTGTTTTTAAGCATATTTTCCAAAAAGCCCGATCTATTTACCCCCTTAGGGGACGAGCGATTTTTGGGTCAACTATGTTAACGGGGTCGATAGTGATTTCGGAAATTTTATCATGACGATAGTCGAAAACCCGGGATTATCGCCGAGGGCCCTTAAAGTTATGGGAGAGGAAAAACGCTTCATTCTTTTACTCAAACAGGGGGGGAGAAGGGGGAAATTTAAACATCCCCCAACATTTAAATGGATCTGTTTAACATCTTGGCAAGATTTTTTGGAACAAGGCACAGCAAAAAAATTGCCCGACTATTTTTTCGCTGTTTGTACCACAGTTTTGCCCCTTAAAACCTCAGGGACCCAAAAATTTAAAAAAAGTGCCGGAAAAGGGCTTTATTATTTGATCCATCTGTCAGGGCTAGGTGCTTTCAGGTGAGGGATCAAAAAGGCGGGCAGCAGTGATTTGAACCCCACCCGTTACATTGCTGCGGGCAGTTTGTGAGGAAGCGCCCGGCCCAATGGGACGGGGCGCGGTTGGGCATCAGAAAAATGGGGGGACCGGGGAGGGCCGCCAATCAGCTACAGGGGGGGTTTCCCCGGGAATCATTTTTAAAAATCCCTGCTAGTGGGGGCTGGCCTGTAAAATTTTCCCTGGTGCCTTGCTTTCCTGGGGATTTGTATTGTGCTTTTTATTGTGTACCCCCCCTGGCTTTGTTTACTTCCCTCGGTTTTTTCTGTTTTTGGGACCTCGCTCCCGTTGGTGTTTTAAACCCTGGCTTGTTTACGTTTATCCCTCGGGGTTTGTTTTTTTGGTTTTGGGGCGTTCTCTTTTTGGGTATTGCCCCGGACTGTTTGACTTTTTACTTCCTGGGGGCCGGGGAAACCCCGCACTCTACAGCGGGGGACTGTCGCCTATTTTGCCGTCTCCCGGGTCGGGGGCGAAAGGTTCAAGTAGGGGGGGGGACAGTGGGGGGGGGTTCCCAGTCAGGGCCCCTTTTTAAAACCTCCCTTAAAGTGACTTTTTCCACGGCCCAAAAAAACCGTTCCCTGTTTCCCCCTCACTTTTTTAAAAACCCCATGAAGTTTGGGTGAGCAGATGAAGGGGTTTTCCCCAAGGTAGTCCAGGATTGGCGCTTGGGGGTTTAAAACCCGCAGGGGGGTCTCCCCCAAAGGAGAGTGTCCCTGCACTCCCTTTCCCCTCCGGGGGAGCCCCCTATCCAGTTGCCTAAAAGGTTATAGGAAAGGGAAAAGGCCCTTTGTGGATTTAGAGGGGAGGGTTCCGCCTGTTTTTTGGCTCCCCCCATTTCCCGGGGGGCAATGAGGAGCAAAGAGGGGGAATGGTTATGCCCTTTATTCAGGGTCCCCCCCCGGAGTGGGCTTTTTCCCAAAACCGCCAGTTCCCCTTTAAAACGTTTTCTGGGGAAGGTTCTTTGCCCCCTTTTTGGGGGTATTTTTTGTGGACCCGATAGGGAAGCTGGGGCCGAGGCTAAGCTGACCCCCTTGAAGCGGGGAAAAAAGCCCGGGTTGGGGAAAATTTTGCTCTGAATTTCGTCGCGGGTTTGTTTTTCGTTTGGGTTTGGAAGGAACCCAGCTCTTGGATCCCAGTTTAGTTTGGGGTTTTAAGCCGATCATGTGAAGGATTTTTTTGGTGGCTTACCCTACCCCGGGTTTACGTTAGATTGGGGCCAGGGGCACTACCCCGTTCGTCTGGACAGACGTTTTAGGGAAAAAAAGGTGGGAAAAAGGGTTTTCCCTTTTCCGGTGGTCCACACCAAAGGTCACTTCTAAAAACCCGTTGTTTCCGATGTAAAACCCCCGAGGAGCCCCTTTCAAGTGGGGGCTTTTTTTTCGCGGGCCCGCGGGTATGAAAAGTTGGACTATTGTGCACCCGGGGGGTTAAAGCTTTACTGTGGGAAATGGAAAAACGGCATTCGGGGGGGTGCTCCAAACGGAAGACCAGGCCAGAAAAAGCCCCAGCGCCCAGGTGGTCGCGGGGGATCACCTGGGGAGCAGGTATTTTTCCCATCATATCCAAAAAATTGCTGTAAAGTTAAAATTTTCCCTACTTGTCGTGCTTTGGGTTTGGGAGTGTTTTGTTTGATTCTGGATCAGCTTCTAATTTTTTTTGAGGGGTTCCCTTTTGTTTTTTTAAAAGTTTTAGGGCCCACCCTTTGGGGCCGCTATTTGGGCTCTTCGGGTTGGGTATTGACTCCCCCCCCACTAGCTTGGGGACAACCCAAAAATTGTACTCCGAGCTGGAGATGGTGGGGGGATCCCTACATACGGAAAAAATGTTTTCTAAATTTTTTATGGAGGGGCTGCCCCCTGATGTGGGTTTTTGGGATTGCCCTGGCTTTAGAAACTTTTAAAAACCGGGGTTTTACTGGGGTTTAGGTGAAAATTGTCAAGTGGGGAAAAAGGGGTTTTGGTGTGTTGGGCAGATTCTCCCTACCTAAGGGGAAACTGAGGGGAAGATTTTCCCGTTTTTATCCGTGAATTTTTCTTTCAGTATTTTTCCAGAAAAAAGTCGGGGTACTACCCCCCCCATAGATTTACGACTGTTTCCCTTGACCCCCGTGCCCGGGGGGGGGTTTCCCCCAAAGGGGGGGATAATAATTGTTTTGGGTCCAGAGAGGGCTGGCAATGAAACAATATATTGGGGAAAAGCTTAAAGAAAGGGGGATATTTGACTTTCGGTGGGTTTCCCCTGGGTGCAGGGTTTTTCTTTGAAAGGGGGAAAAGGGGGGGCCTCCCTCCAAAGGGTTGATTACCCTGAACTGAATAAAATTTTGGTTTAAAAAAACCCAAAACCCATTTCCCTTGATTTCCCCGATCTGTTCAAACCCCCAAACCCGGGAGCCCCAAAAAATTTTTAAAGGGTTTGGGCCTTTCGGGGGCCCATAACCTCTTTCCCTATCCCAGGGGGGGGGATGATGGGAAAACCCCGTTTTTTTAAAAATCCCGAAGGGCATTTTAGTATTGGTGATTTCCGTTCGGGTTGTTTTTTTTGCGCCCGCGGTGTTTTCCCGAACTGGTTAATGATTTTTTCCGGGAACTCATGGTTGTTGTATGGGGCGTTTTTCCTGGGTGAAATTTTAATCCCATTGGAAAATTTTGGGCGTTTCCCCGTTAAACCGTTAAAGCCCGGTATTGGGAAAACCTAAGGAAAAAAGTTTGTTTGTCAAAATTGAAAAGTGTTTTTTTTTTTGGGGGTTTCAGGAGGTTCCTTTTCTTAGGTAAAATCCCGATTCCCAATTTATTTTTGTTTTTGGGCCCCGGTAAAATTCAAAGGCCATTCCGGTTCCTAGGGTTTGCGAAATACTATCGTAAATTTTTTTGTAAATTTTTTTTGTCTTTGTTGGCCTCCCGACTGACATGATTAAAAAGGGGGTGAAGTTCGTAATTGGCAAACCTGGGCCCTAGATGCATTTTAGATGGTTAAGCAGTGTTTTTTATCCGTCCCGGTTGATTCAAGCTGATACGCAAACCCTTTTTCGTTGAGGTTTTTTGCTTCCGAGGTTTTGGGGCAGGGGCGGGTTTTTCTAGGGGGTCCCCTTTTAAAATGACTTTAAACCCTTCCCCCGTGCCTTTTTTTTTTACGTTTTAAAATTTTCCCCAGCGGGAAAGGAATTTGATGTTGGGAACCGGGAGGGGGGTTGGTATTTAATGGGCCTTCGGGGGATTGGGGCCCTTCCCCCGAGGGTTTCCCGCATAAGGGCCGGTCCTTCTTTTCTTTTGAATTTACCTTTTTTGAGGTGCTAAAAGGTTTAAACCCGTTTAGGCGCGTTGGGCATTATATTTTTTCGCGCTTTTAAATTTGTTTTTTTCTTACAGACCCGGTTCGAAAAAAAGGGGAAAGGGTTTTTGTCTATTAGAAGTTCTGTTTGGGAAGGGCCCCGATTCAGGGGTTCCGGCACCTTTTATTGCCCCAAAAAAGCTGTTTTTCTCAGCATTTCCCCTTTTTTTAGCCACGAGATTTGGTTCCCCACCCGGAATGGGACCTGTAAAATGTCCTTTTTAAAAAGGGCTTTTCCCCCTTTGTTTAGGCTACTTTTTAAAAGAAATTTTATGGGGTTCTGTGTTTTTTGGGCATTTCCCGGAGTGTCTGGGACAAAAAAAACTTATTTCTCGTTAAAATTTCTGGTGGCCCTCATTGGGCCCCGTGATGTTGAGGCCTATAGTGGCATCTTGGAAGTCTGGCCCCCAGGGAAAAAATTCCCAAGGAAAACCCTCCTCCTGGGGAACTTGCCCCCCACCTTTACCTGCATCCCTGGACCCATTTTTCCCTGGATTTTATGCCCGACCTTTTCCCCCTTCAGAGGGCAAAACGTTATTTTTGGGAGGTAGTGGATTTGTTTCAGCAAAATTTTGCCATCTTCTTCCCTTAGGGGGTTACCGGCGTCCCAAAAAACCCCTGAATTCTTTTGTCAAAACACATTGTTTAAGCTTCTTTGGGGTTTCCAGAGAAAAATTTTGTTTCGGACAGAGGGGTTCAGTTTTGTTTCTCGATTTTTGGGGAGCCCTTTTCAAAGGGTTGGGTATACCCTTCCCCTTTTCTTTTGCCTTCCAAACCCCAAGGGCTAATGGGCAGCAGAGGGGTAAAACAAATGGTTAAAACAAAAAACCCCGTTGTTTTGGATTGATCAGCAGGTTTGGAAAAGGGTAAAATTTTCTTTCCTTGGTTTGGGAAATTTTCCATTAAAAATAGGATAGTTTGCTGTCGGGGACCCCCACCATTTTCTGTTTTTATGGTTTTCACCTAGGCCCTGGTCATTTTCCAGGGCTAAGTTTTTCAAGGGGGGGTGGATGTTATCATTTTAAAAAAATTTTGGGACGTCTGGGCCCCAAATTCAGGGAAAAACTTGGTTTATATCCAGGGAAAATCCAGAAGAAAAATTTTTTGATTTGGCGGGTTCTTTGTTCTTGGGGGTTTGCGGTTTGGGGATAAAGTATGGGTTTTTCCCCCGAAAAACTGCCCATTTTAAAAATTCCCCCTGGGGAAACTCTAAACAGCTTTTTTTGTTTTGGGAAGGGTTTTTTTGTAGTTTAATTCTAGGAAAAACCAAAATTTTTTTTTAAAAGGATGGAATTCCCCTCCGTTTTGTTTCCTTTTTTATTTTTAATTTTTATTTAAAAAGGGGTTTTCTCACTACAGGGGTTGCTAGCTTGTTAAAAAATTTTGCAAAAACAAGGGCATTTTGTTTATGTGTCCTTTTAAAAGTGTCCTTTTTTTTTCCTGTTTTTGACCCGCCCCCATGTCCCATAAAATTCAAAAATGTCCCTTTTAGCCCTGTTGAAAAATTGTGAAGAACCAAAAGTCCCGTTAGAATCACATTTTTTAATTGGACCTGTTAGAAAAGTGTTTTTCACAGCAGCATGACCCAAAAAAAAAAAAAACTGACCCTTTGGCCACTCTTGACAATTGTAAAGAAAAAATATTCTTTTTAGAAACCAATTTTTTTTAAAATGGCCCTGTAGTATAGTGCATTTCACGCGCATGCCCCAAAAATTTAAAAAAAAGGGACTTCTCACCCAACTTTTTAAAAATTGTGAGGGAGAAATCCCAACTTAGAAAGCAAATTTTTCTTTTTCCAAAGGCCTTTTAAAATTTAGCTGTTTTCTCACGCCCCCAGGGCCCCAAAAACCATTGATTTGGGGGAAAAAAATTTAAATGAAGAAGGGGGGTAAATGGAATTTGGTTTTTCATGAAACCGTTTTACAATTGGGGGTTCTTTTCGGTCTTTCACCCCCAAAACCAGCAAAATGACCTTTTGGGAACTGGAATAAAAATTGAGTGGGGAAATCATCATTTAAAAAAATTTTTTTTTTAAGAGGGCCATTTTTTTGGGAAAGCGAAGTGAAGTAGACCAGCAACAAAATTGGTGCCCTCGGAAAATTGGGGGCCCACAACTTTCATCAGAGCCCCACCCCTGATTATCTTGATAAAAGGGCAAAACGTTTTCCACATTTTCAGGGGAAAACCCGGGTTCCCGTTTGCCCTGTAATGACTCCTCCGCGGGGGGAAGGCCCCGCTCAGATATGCGCGGGCCTGTGGGCAGGACATCACCTCTATGGGGGGGGCGAGCAAAGTGGGGGGCCTTTCACCCTTTTGGGATCCCCAGAATTTCGATTGGGTCCGGAAAATTTATCCAAAACATCGGTGTTGAGAGGGCAGATATTCTTTTGCACCAGGGGATCTTAACCCAAAGTCTCGGGTGTGTTTGGATGTGTGCCCTGATTACATGGTTGGGGGGGTTTGGGTAAAAAAGGGGTTTGCCAGAAGTCACCCATTAGGCTTCTGCCCCCCAATGTTGCTGCTGCCGTTGGGGAACCTATTTGGGCCCTTTTAAAATGCTGTACTTTTGCTGCGTTGTTCCCCCGTGTTTTTTGGGAAGAACGTGAAAAGCGGGACAAAAAAAGATTTTCCCCGTTGATCAATCAGAAAGGGTTTCTCCTTTTCCTGCATTTTACTCTTAGGGGGGTGGGGGGGAAAGGAAAGTGTGAGTTTTGCTTTGTCCCGGGAATCGAGGAGGGGGGGCCCCCAGAAAACTGTTTTTTTTTTTTGGGGCCCTTTTAATGGAGGATTTTTTGGGAGGAAAGGGAAAGCACCCAAAGCACTCTTTGTGGGGATGGACCCTTTGTTTTCCAAAAAAGCCTTCTGGGTGGGGGGGCACTAGAAAACTGATCTTCCTTTCCCAACCCTTTTTCCCAAAGGCGGGGGGGCATGGGGAAACTTTGGTGTCCGGAAATACCTCCTCCCCCCTCCGCCTCAGCTTAAAACACACCCCTGATTTGCCCCCAGATGCTTTTTCCCGGGAGAGTTGAGGCGCCCCCATGCACCAGCCAGGCCCCTAAAACCCTGCCTAATGGGGGCCCGATAAAGTTGTGAAAACGGGTCGGGCCTCCTTGATTCAATGGAGGAAATGCTTTGTCGCCTTTTGTATCCTTTTCTCCCCCTCCGTCGTTTGGTTTGGGCCGGGGGCTTTTTTCGAGTGAAAAAGAATCGTTCCAGAACTAAGATTACCACAATGCTATGCTAAAAAGGGGCTTTGTCCCGCACTTCCCAAATTTTGGTTGTTCTTCAAAACGGGCCCAAAGAGGGTTGCAGAGTCTTTCCCCTCCCTTTCACTCTCGGGGGCTCAAAAAACCCGGGTCCCCCCCCGCTGCTTGTGGGCCCATTGTTTCCTCCGTATTTGTGAAATTTTGGCTTGGGGCTGCTGCCAAAATTTTGCTGGAGTTGTGGAGGGGGGGGAATTTCCCCATTTGGTTGCCACGTCAAAAATAAAGAGGTTGATGGGGAGGCAAGTGACCCCTTGAAACGCAGCCGGGCCCGGGGTAAAGCAGGGTGCGAAGGGGGGGGGAAGTGTGAGTCGCCCTCGAGGGGGTTTCCTCGCAGGCAGCCCAGACCGGGTAGCACTTTAAAAATTTTTCTGGAGACAAAGGGTTATGACGTGTGCCGGAAAGGGGAAATGTGCCCCCACCCCTCCCGATTTTAAGGGTGGCCCCGGAGGTTTTCGACCTTATCGACACCCCTTGCTGGAAAAAGGTTCTTGCCCCCCAGCCAGCGCTCGGTCTCTTTTGTGAAGACCCGCCCAAGTTTCCTGCCCCTGTTGTTGACGGTCCCCCAAAGACAGATTCATTTCCCGGCTTGTTTTCTCGGGAGTGATTGTAAAAAGGGGGACCTTGGGGAAAGAACCCTGCACCACCCTCGGTTTTGAAGAGTGTGCCCCAACCCCGAGAGCCCCCCCGTCCCCAAACCAGAAAATTTCCACCCAGTCCCCAGTGGCTGTAACAGAGTTATAGCGGCCTTAGTCGGGGTTTTATTTAGTCCATGTATCGGTGGTCAGATGGACTTTCCCGGAACGATCAGAAAGTGCTTAAAATTTTTAAGATGAAAAAGGGGCGGGCCCGGGGGCAGGGAGGGCTTTTTGGAAAAGAAATCCCTTTGCTGGGCATTGATTTTGGGGGAAGGAAAAGGGCCATGACGTGGGGGGGAAACCCCAAATCTGTTTTCCCCCGGGGACGGAAAAAAGGCAACTTTTTCCCAAGGTAAAAAGGGCCGGGGAAAGGGGGGAGGGACTTCGGCTTTTGGTTTGGGGTTTGGATTTAAATTTAAAAGTGTTTCTTCTGCCCCCAAAAACCTGGTAGCAGGGTTGGCTGCTGGATGGCCGCCTTGTACGGCATGGCAGGTAAAACTGGGGAAGGGGAGAAGGGGTTGGATGGGTTTTTGGGGTGGTTGGGTTTTTCGGGCGACGGTGGGGGTGAAGCAGAGGTGACCCTTTAAATGACGCTGGGGAGCAGGGGCCCCAGCTGAGGAACTTTTGGGGTTTTGGGGGAAAGGAGGAGGCGGAGACAGGGGGGTTTTTGGACAGGGGTTTGGGAAACCCCCCGGGTTCTGTGTGGCCTTTTTTGGCCAAGGGTTCCCCCCCATTTCAACTCATGCATTCGCTCCCCATGTGATAGCCCATTTGGGGGTGATTAAACCCTAAGTTTTCCCTCTTTGATGGTTTACGGCTTAAGGGGGAATATGCTTGCGGGTGAATCGAGGCTTGTCCTTGTGGCATCACCCGGTTTTGGGGGCGTCGAGGGGGACAAAATCTTCCTCTTTGGCCTTTTGGGATCTTTTTGAAATGCCTTCTGCCCCCAACTGTTTTTTTGTCATAAAAAGGGTTTAGAAAATGGTTTAAACCCACAATGGTGGGTACATGAGTTGACTTTTGGGGCCGGCCTTTGCTTCATTTTTGGACGGATGTGCGATGTGATGAGGGACTTTTGGGGCCCCTGACTGGGGAGGACGGGGAAAGGTTTAAGGGCCCTGCTGGTTGCGGGTTTTTTTAAAACCACTGAAGAAAAGATTGGCAACGCATTTCTTTTATTGGATTCAAAGGGCCCAAAACCAGCGATGACTGGCTTGAGGGTTTTCCTGCAAAACCGACGATCCGGGGGCTGAGTGTTGTAACCAGC
>JAODAL010077419.1:0-13280 GCA_025379985.1 Phyllomedusa bahiana | reverse complement strand
CCCAGTATACAAGTGTAGAAAAGACAAACTTGGCAGATAACATTCAATGATGTCACAGCACAGCAAATTTTTAAGTTCAGAAAAAAAAAACATAATGCAGAAAAATTACTTACAGACCAGACACAAGGGGCCACATGTATGAAAACTGTCTAGGTCTAAAACTCACTGTTTTGCCCTTAGCAACCAATCAGAGCGCCCCTTTTATTTCACATAGTGTTCTGGAAAAATGAGAGGGGCACTCTAGTTGGTTGCTATGGGCAACAAAGTTATTTTTAGACCTAGACAGTTTTCATACATGTGGCCCACGGTGTAGTTGTGTAGCACCTCCCAAAAGTGAGTACACCCCTCATATATAAATCAATGTATATACTATACATATATATATTATATATATAGATATATATATATATACATATACACACACACACATATATGTGTATATATATATATAAATAAATTTTATATATAAATTACACATTGCCCTTATATATGAGGGGAGTACTCACTTTTGTGAGATACTATAATATATAATATATATATATTATATAATATATATATACACTCACCGACCACTTTATTAGGTACACCTGTCCAACTGCTCGTTAACACTTAATTTCTAATCAGCCAATCACATGCGGCAACTCAGTGCATTTGGGCCCATGTAGACAGGTCAAGACAATCCCCTGCAGTTCAAACCGAGCTTCAGTATGGGGAAGAAAGGTGATTTGAGTGCCTTTGAACGTGGCATGGTTGTTGGTACCAGAAGGGCCTGGTCTGAGTTTTTCCCAGAAACTGCTGATCTCCTGGGATTTTCACGCACAACCATCTCTAGGGTTTACAGAGAATGGTCCGAAAAAAAAAAAAACACCCAGTGAGTAGCATCCTGGGGGCGGAAATGCCTTGTTGATGCCAGAGGTCAAAGGAAAATGGGCAGACTGGTTCGAGCTGATAGAAAGGCAACAGTGACTCAAATAGCCACCCGTTTACAACCAAGGTAGGCAGAAGAGCATCTCTGAACGCACAGTACGGCGAACTTTGAGGCAGATGGGCTACAGCACCCAGAAGACCACACCGGTGCCACTCCTTTCAGCTAAGAACGGGAAACTGAGGCCCCAAATTTTGCCCAAGCTCATCGAAATTGGACAGTAGAAGATTGGAAAAACGTTGCCTGGTCTGATGAGTCTCGATTTCTGCTGCGACATTCGGATGGTAGGGTCAGAATTTGGCGTCAAAACATGAAAGCATGGATCCATCCTGCCTTGTATCAACGGTTCAGGCTGGTGTTTGGGGGTGTCATGGTGTGGGGAATATTTTCTTGGCACTCTTTGGGCCCCTTGGTACCAATTGAGCATCGTTGCAACGCCACAGCCTACCTGAGTATTGTTGCTGACCATGTCCATCCCTTTATGACCACAATGTACCCAACATCTGATGGCTACTTTCCAGGATAATGCGCCATGTCATAAAGCTGGAATCATCTCAGACTGGTTTCTTGAACATGAGAATGCTTACAGCACCTTGTTGAATCTATGCCACGAAGAATTGAGGCGGTACTAAGGCAAAAGGGGGTCCAACCCGTTACTAGCATGGTGTACCTAATAAAGTGGCCGGTGAGTGTATATATATATATATGTTTTTGTTATTCATTTATTTTAAATATTGTATTATATATTGTTATTGTTTTATATCTTTTCACGGGACAACACTGAAGATTTGACACTTTGATACAATGTAAAGTAGTCAGTGTGCAGCTTGTATAGCAGTGTAAATTTGTTGTGCCCTCAGAATAACTCAACACACAGTCATCAATGTCTACACCACTGGAAACAAAAGTGAGTACACCCCTAAGTGACAACAGAAGTGAGTACACCCCTAAGTGAAAATGGACAAATTGTGCCAAAAGTATCAATATTTTGTGTGGCCACCATTATTTTCCAGCACTGTCCCAAATGGAGGTCATTAGAGATTCACAGGTTGCAGCCACTGAAATCTTCTTTCAGTCCTCCATGACGACATCACGGAGCTGGTGGATGGTAGAGACCTTGCATTCCACCACCCTCCATCTTAGGATGCTCCACAGAATCTCAATAGGATTTTAGGTCTGGAGCCATGCTTGGCCAATCCAGCACCTCTACCCTCATTATCTTTAGCAAGGCAGTAGTGGTCTCAGAGGTACTTGGGGTTGTTATTTTGTTGGAATACTGTTCTGCAGCCCAGAAGGGAGGGGATCATGCTCTGCTTCAGTATTTCACAGTACATGTTGGCATTCATGGTTTCCTCAATGAACTTCTACTCCCCACGGCCAGCAGCACTCATGCAGCCCCAAACCATGACAATCCTACACACTTTGTACTCCTCACCTGGTTGCCTCCACACACGCTTGACACCATCTGAACAAAATAAATTTATCTTGGTCTCATCAGAGCACAGGACATGGTTCCAGTAATTCATGTCCTTAATCAGCTTGTCTTCAGCAAACTGTAGGATTTTTTGTGTATCATCTTTGTTATGGGACAACAGCCATGCAGACCAATGTGATGCAGTGTGGTCTGAGCACTGACAGACTCTCACCCTTTTAACCTCTACAACAATGCTGGCAGTACTCATACGTCTATCTCTGGATATGACACTGAGCCTGTTGTAACAGTAGGCTTACCATAATGGCAGGCCAGAGGTGTGGATCCACTGGACCACCACAAGCAGTTTTTAAATCAATGCAGAGTAACTGAAATCTTCTCTCCCTGAAATGTGGAGGTCTGAATAGGCACCAAAGGAGGTAACAGAGTAGTTTCTCATCTGTGTTGAGGTTGCTTTGTCGACGGCAGGTGGACTTATTACAGTTTTGATAAAGAATGTACACTAAAAACCTAAAATTTTCAAAAACATGTGCACTGGCCTTTTCTCATTGTAAATAGCAATTACCCCCAAAAAGATCAAAAAGGTACACTTTCGGGTTTTGTGCATGTGCAACAACCTAACCTATAAATCTGTTGCAACATGAACACCTTAAAAGAAAAAAAAAATGGCAAATTTTTTAAATTTTGTTTGTGTCATAAAAGGGGTTTAAAAAGCGATAAAAAAGTCAAGTAAAACCCATAAGTGGTACCAATGAAAGCATTAGCTCATCCTGAAATAAAATAGCCCTTACCCCAATCCTAAAAGGGCGTCCCCAACTTACATCGTTCCGAGTTACATACGTCCCTTAGTTACAAACAGAGACTTATGGGGGGGGTGACATTCAAAACTGGTACCCCCCATGATAACCAAAGTTGGTAAAATTTTTCTAAAAAAGGGCACAGACAGCAAAACAAATGTAAAAATGTTCCCTGCCCCCTATCCAAAACTAAAAAAAAAAATTTTTTTGCTGGAATTACATTTAATAAATATACTTGTTCCGACTTACATACAAATTCAACTTAAGAATAAACCTACAGTTCCTATCCCTCTTGTAACCTGGGGACTGCCTGTACAGAAACATTTTTAAAAAGTTATGCTATCAGAATATAGCAATTAGTGTTGAGCGATTATTATCGACAAAGTTGAAATCGGCACGGTTTTTATGTTGATCGGATTTTTTCGATCACACGATAATTTAGGTGAAAATCTGCGTATAATCTATTAATATCGCGCCATTTTCTGCGCTTCCTGTCATTTTGGCAGCCAGCAAATCAGCTTAGAGAATAGAGCAGGGTGAACTGTGTGTGCGACGTCATGACTGGGATGTGTATGGTTGCGATTGGCTGGAAAAATCACATGACCTGGTTTTACATAGAACAGCCCTTCCTGTTCTGCCTCAGTGTGTGTCAGCGTCTCATAGGAGTAGGACATGTGCTCGGTCTCTGTCCAAACAGCTCAGCGAAATTGTTCTATTTGTTCAAAAAGACAGCTATGCTTTTAGCTGTGAACATTAGAACTTAGGTAGATTAGAGATTTGCAGATTTTAGGAGCATCTAGTCCTGTAAAGTCATGGGGGAAGTGGGGAGGGGGGGAGGTGTTCGAACACAGACAAGCTCATTAAAGGATAGTGGATATTGTGCAGCCCAGACTTTGTTTAGACATTGCATTGCAATGGCTTTTTATTAACAGTTTTCTGTTGAAATATTACTTGTATGTTGCGCAGCCTGTACTTATATTAGGATACAGATCTTTTCTAGTAACTGCAGGTGTATTTGTTAGGTGCAAAACGCCACTTTTATTATCCGTAGACATTTCAAATAGGTGTTTTTTCACTTTGACGCGGTCCAGCTTTGTTGATAGAGGCACCTTGCACTTAAATGTGAATACAGCAATTTTGTAGTCACCGCAGATGTATTTGTTAGGTGCAAAACTCCACTTTTATTATCCGTATACATTTCAGATAGGTGTTTTTTCACTTTGGCGCAGTCCAGCTTTGTTGATAGAGGCACCTTGCACTTAAATGTGAATACAGCAATTTTGTAGTCACCGCAGGTGTATTTGTTAGGTGCAAAACTCAACTTTTATTATCCGTATACATTTCAGATAGGTGTTTTTTCACTTTGACGCAGTCCAGCTTTGTTGATAGAGGCACCTTGCACTTAAATGTGAATACAGCTATTTTGAAGTCACCGCAGGTGTATTTGTTAGGTGCAAAACTCCACTTTTATTATCCGTATACATTTCAGATAGGTGTTTTTTCACTTTGGCGCAGTCCAGCTTTGTTGATAGAGGCACCTTGCACTTAAATTTGAATACAGCAATTTTGTAGTCACCGCAGGTGTATTTTTTAGGTGCAAAACTCCACTTTTATTATCCGTATACATTTCAGATAGGTGTTTTTTCACTTTGACGCAGGCCAGCTTTGTTGATAGAGGCACCTTGCACTTAAATTTGAATACAGCAATTTTGAAGTCACCGCAGGTGTATTTGTTAGGTGGAAAACTCCACTTTTATTATCCGTATACATTTCAGATAGGTGTTTTTTCACTTTGACGCAGGCCAGCTTTGTTGATAGAGGCACCTTGCACTTAAATTTGAATACAGCAATTTTGTAGTCACCGCAGGTGTATTTGTTAGGTGCAAAACTCTACTTTTATTATCCGTATACATTTCAGATAGATGTTTTTTCACTTTGACACAGGGCAGCTTTGTTGATAGAGGCACCTTGCACTTAAATTTGAATACAGCAATTTGAAGTCACCGCAGGTGTATTTGTTAGGTGCAAAACTCTACTATTATTTATCCGTTATACATTTCAGATAGGTGTTTTTTCACTTGACGCAGGCCAGCTTTGTTTATAGAGGCACCTTGCACTTAAATGTAAATACAGCAATTTTGTAGTCACCGCAGGTGTATTTGTTAGGTGCAAAACTCCACTCCTATTATCCGTATACATTTCAGATAGGTGTTTTTTCAATTTGACGCAGTCCAGCTTTGTTGAATGAGGCACCTTGCATTTAATTTTGAATACATTAATTTTGTTGTCACCGCAGGTGTATTTGTTAGGTGCAAAACTCCACTTTTATTATCCGTATACATTTCAGATAGGTGTTTTTTTCACTTTGGCGCAGTCCAGCTTTGTTGATAGAGGCACCTTGCACTTAAATTTGAATACAGCAATTTTGTAGTCACCGCAGGTGTATTTTTTAGGTGCAAAACTCCACTTTTATTATCCGTATACATTTCAGATAGGTGTTTTTTCACTTTGGCGCAGTCCAGCTTTGTTGATAGAGGCACCTTGCACTTAAATTTGAATACAGCAATTTTGAAGTCACCACAGGTGTATTTGTTAGGTGCAAAACTCCACTTTTATTATCCGTATACATTTCAGATAGGTGTTTTTTCACTTTGATGCAGGCCAGCTTTGTTGATAGAGGCACCTTGCACTTAAATTTGAATACAGCAATTTTGTAGTCACCGCAGGTGTATTTGTTAGGTGCAAAACTCCCCTTTTATTATCCGTATACATTTCAGATAGGTGTTTTTTTCACTTTGGCGCAGTCCAGCTTTGTTGATAGAGGCACCTTGCACTTAAATTTGAATACAGCAATTTTGAAGTCACCACAGGTGTATTTGTTAGGTGCAAAACTCCACTTTTATTATCCGTATACATTTCAGATAGGTGTTTTTTTCACTTTGGCGCAGTCCAGCTTTGTTGATAGAGGCACCTTGCACTTAAATTTGAATACAGCAATTTTGAAGTCACCGCAGGTGTATTTGTTAGGTGCAAAACTCCACTTTTATTATCCGTATACATTTCAGATAGGTGTTTTTTCACTTTGACGCAGGCCAGCTTTGTTTATAGAGGCACATTGCATTTAAATTTGAATACAGCAATTCTGTAGTCACCGCAGGTATATTTGTTAAGTGCAAAACTCCACTTTTATTATCCGTATACATTTCAGATAGGTGTTTTTTTCACTTTGGCGCAGTCCCACTTTGTTGATAGAGGCACCTTGCACTTAAATTTGAATACAGCAATTTTGTAGTCACCGCAGGTGTATTTTTTTAGGTGCAAAACTCCACTTTTATTATCCGTATACATTTCAGATAGGTGTTTTTTCACTTTGACGCAGGCCAGCTTTGTTGATAGAGGCACCTTGCACTTAAATTTGAATACAGCAATTTTGAAGTCACCGCAGGTGTATTTGTTAGGTGCAAAACTCCACTTTTATTATCCGTATACATTTCAGATAGGTGTTTTTTCACTTTGGCGCAGTCCAACTTTGTTGATAGAGGCACCTTGCACTTAAATTTGAATACAGCAATTTTGTAGTCACCGCAGGTGTATTTGTTAGGTGCAAAACTCCACTTTTATTATCCGTATACATTTCAGATAGGTGTTTTTTCACTTTGGCGCAGTCCAGCATTGTTGATAGAGGCACCTTGCACTTAAATTTGAAGACAGCAATTATGTAGTCACCGCAGGTGTATTTGTTAGGTGAAAAACTCACCACTTTTATTATCCGTATACATTTCAGGTAGGTGTTTTTACACTTTGACGCAGGCCAGCTTTGTTGATAACATATATAGTAAAGAGATAAAGGTGCAAGCTCACCACCTCGGACCACACTTGTATCCAATGTGAACTTCAGCTCCTCCCGTCACTTATCTCTGCACGGTATCCCGGCCTCCAGCCACGGCCTAACAGCATTTGATTCCAAATAGATGATGGATCCAGCAGTAAGTGCAAATAAAACGGTGTTTATTCGGTCATCACAAAACAGGGGGGTACAGACAGGGTACAGGCAACCGACGCGTTTCGGGCGCTGAAAAACGCCACTTTTATTATACTTATACATTTCAGATATGTGTTTTTTTCACTTTGACATAGGCCAGCTTTGTTGATAGCGGCACCTTGCACTTAAATTTGAATACAGCAATTTTGTTTTGATTTGAGGGATTTGAGAATAGCTGTGATTTGCCGTCTTTTAATAAGAGACTTTACAAAACTCTTCCATACCGTCTAAAAAAATGTATCTTTCTGAACATGGAGCAAAATGCAGGTGGTAAACGAGCAAAGAGGGGGGTAGGACATGGAGGTAGAGGTACGAGAGAAGGTGCTCCTTCCAGTGCTGGCGATAACACGCATGCCAGCGGATCGTCGGTTTACAGGACCGTCAGACCTGTCATCGCTGGGTCAGAGCCCTGTGAATCTCAGTAACGAACAGCGTCGCCAATCTGTTCTTCAGTGGTTAATGACATCCTGCATCCAGCAGTCTTACCTCCTCGTCCTCCCAGTCACGGCCACAAATGTCGTCATCAGCATCATCAGCATCCGTCCAACATGAAGCGAAGACAGCCCAAATATCAACTCGTGTACCCACCACGGTGGATAATCCATTTTCTGAAGACTTCTTTGATGATAAAATGCGGTTGGGGTCAGAAGGCATGTTAAAAGATCAAGAGGCCAAAGAGGATGATTTTGTATTCTCTGATGCCCAGATACTGATGACATCAGAGGAGGAGAAGGAAGCCGGTCAATCATCGAAAATCCCGGGCGATCGGCAACGCCTTGCAGTCCCTCTTGCTTGCAGCCCGCAGCTCCTAGATTCAGAATGTCAGGACGACCAAGTCACCTGTGTTGATGATGATGATGACGACATTGCGGATCCAACGTGGTCTTTTCAGCAGAATTTGCTTGCGAGCGTTTCATCACTGGACGAGGAGGAAGACGATGGGGTAGTGTCAGTACGGGTTCCGCCTCAAAAAGGGAGAGGGCGGTCGCAGAAGTCCGCTGATATGATTCCGCCAGCCACGGTCAACTGAAAAACCGCTCCTCGCTTATCACCGTCAAAAAGGTCCAGGACCTCTCAAGCCTCGGCCTTCTTTGAGCAAGCCTCTGATTCACCCAGCGATGTCATATGCCGCCTTTGCCGTAAACGCATAAGTAAAGGCAAGAATCTTAGGTGTTTAACCACCACCAACATGTCTAGTCACATGCAGCGAATGCATGAGTTGAAATGGAGGCAACACTTGGCCAAAAAAGGCCAGACCGACGCCGGGCCTCCAACCACTGTCACACCCTCTGCCTTCTCCTCCTCCTCCGCCACCACCAAGCTTTCTTCAGCTGCCAATGTCTCTCAGAGTCATGATCAGGGATCAGCCTCCGCTTCAGCCTCCATCGTCGCCCGAGTACCACCAGCACCACCAGAGACCCATCCTACCCCTTCTCCTTCCGCCAGTTTGACGACCTGCACGCCGTACAGCGGCCAGTCTAGCAGCCAGCCTTCTGTCTTCCAGGTTTGGGAGCAGAAGAAACACTTTAACCCAAACCATCCCAAAACCAAAAGCCTAAATGTCGGCATTGCCAGGCTTTTGGCCTTGGAAATGTTGCCTTTCCATCTTGTGGACACAGATGGGTTCCGCCATGTCATGGCCCTTGTCTGCCCCCAATACCACATGCCCAGCAGGCATTTCTTTGCCAGAAAAGCCGTCCCTGCCCTGGCCAGCCACATGTTATCTAAAATTTCAAGCGCGTTGTCTGTATCTGTGTCCGGAAAAGTCCATCTGACCACCGACACATGGATTTGTAAGCAGGGCCAATGCCGCTATATCTCTGTGACAGCTCACTGGGTGAGCTGTGTGGATGTCTCTGGTGGTGACGGTGGCTCTCAGGCTCGGCGCCCCTCTCTTCAGAAGCGCAGGGATGGTGCAGGGTTCTTTCCCCCAAGGTCCTCTGGTGGCATCACGGGCCCAGAGAAACCAGGCTGTGTTGAAATTAATCTGTCTTGGAGACTGTCCACACACAGGTCAGGAGCTGTGGACGGCTCTCCGCAACGAGACCGAGCGCTTGCTGGGTGACAAGAACCTTGTGCCAGGCAAGGTGATGTGCGATAACGGGCGAAATCTGCTGGCCGCTCTTAAGATCGGTAGGCTGGAGCACATTCCTTCCCTGGTACATGTCATGAACCTCGTCGTCCAGAAATTTCTAAAGCGCTTTCCCGGGTCTGGACTGCCTGCTGAGGAAGGCTCGAGGTCTGAGTTTGCACTTCCGCCATTCGCACCCTGCTTCGTCCCGCCTGGCTGCGTTGCAGCGTCAGCTCAGCCTCCCCATCAACCATCTCATTGTTGACGTGGCAACACGCTGGAATTCCACCCTCCACATGCTCCAGCGATTGTGGCAGCAGCGCAATGCCATTAGGCAGTACGAAGTGACACATGGCCTGACAAGCAGCAGTGCGGACCTCGGAGTGTTGGGCCACCGAGAGTGGAGGCAGGTGAAAGAGCTCTGCACCATCCTGGCCAGTTGGGAAGAAGCCACCAAAATGGTCAGTGCAGACAATGCCCTTGTCAGCATGACCATTGTGGTGATCTTAGTTCTTGAACGATCGCTGGACACTCTGAAACAACAGGTCCCGCCAGCGACGGAGGAGGAGACGGACACAGATGCTGACACGGAGCCTTTCGTTCCGTCGAATCCACGAGGCCCGACAGTTTCTCAATTTTATCGGTCTTCATTAGGCAGTGATTCGGGGTCCAGGGCGAGTGCAAGGCGACGCATCAGCTCTCAGGGTGCCTCATCTGAGGCAAGTCAGAGCTGTGTTGAAGCCGTGCCGGAGGAAGTGGAGAGAGGAAGAGGAGGAGGTATTCCTGGACACCGACGTTACCGACATCCCTGCCTTGGAAAGAGGTTGGCGCGAATTTGAGGCGGAGGAGGAAGATGAGGAAGATCAGTTTGCTAGTGCCCCTCGACCCAGAGGCTTGGGAAATCAAGGCTCCATCTCTCACATGAGTGCTTGGATGCTCCATTTCCTCCAACATGATCCTCGCATTAAGGACATCAAAATGAACAACAGTTACTGGGTGGCCACCCTCCTGGATCCCCGGTACAAAACAAAACTCAGCACTTTCCTTCCACCCACACCAAATAGAGAGTAAAATGCAGGGAAATGGAGACCTTGCTGATTAATCAACTGGGAGACATCTGTATTGCGTCTGCTTCCACGTGTCTTCACATGTCACGGTGGAACAACGTCAGTGACATGACAGCAGTAGAGTGACAAGCAGCCGTAGCGGCAGCAGCAGCAGGCAATGTGGCAGAAGCCTAATGGGTGACCTCTGGCAATCTTTATTTACCACCTCACCAATGCATGCAATGCATGGCACACATACAATACACAGAGACCAGCTTAAGATCATGGTGCACGACTATCTGCGTCTCAACACCAATGTTTTTGTATGTGTTCCGGACCTAATAGACTTCTGGGTATCCAAAATGGATGAATGGCCCGAGCTCGCTCGCCACGCCATAGAGGTGTTGTCCTGCCCAGCAGCCAGCGTCATATCTGAGCGACCTTCAGCACAGCTGGAGGAGTCATTACAGACAAACGCATCCATCTTTCCACAGATAATGTGGATTGTTTGACTTTCATCAAGATGAATCAGGCATGGATCTTTGATCATGTTGTGGCCCCAATTGCCGAGGTCACCGATTAGTTGCCGGTCTACTTCACATTCCTCTTCAAACAGAAATGGCCCTCTTGAAAACTTTTTTTTAACTGATCATTTCTTACTGCAATTTTTATTCTCAGTTCCCAACAGTTCATTTTGCTTGTTTTTCCTGTGAGGAGACTGTAAAAGACAGCAAGGTTTCATGACAAAATCGTATTTCATTTACTCACTTTATCTTTAGAATTTTTCGCATTGTCAATGGTTTTGGGGTCATGTTGCTGTGAGATACAGTTATAATCATGGTCCTTTGGAACAGAAATGTGGCTTTTAAGTGGCATTTCTCCCTCACAGTTTTTAACAGTGGCTGAGAAGTCATTTTTATAATTTTTTGGGGTCATGTTGTTTTGAAATGCAGCTATACTACAGGTCCTATTATAAAAAAAATGTTGTTTCTAACAGACATTTGTTCTTCACAATTGTCAAGAGTGGATCAAGGGTCATGTTTTGAAGTTTTGGGGGCATTTTGCTGTGAAATGCAGCTATACTACAGGTCCTATTGTAAAAAATGTGGTTTCTAACAGACATTTGTTCTTCACAATTGTCAAGAGTGGCTCAAGGGTGATGGTGCTGTCAGAAACAGGAATAGGTAGGACACTGTTAATGGACACATATTGCAAAAATGACTTGTTTTTGAAAGATCTTTAACATAGCTAGCAATCGCTGTATTGAGACAACCCATTTAATACAATTAAAAAAAAAGAGAAACAAAGACGAATTGGGATTCCATCCTATTTTAAAAATGTGTTTTCTAGAATTAAACTACTAAAAATCTTGCATGTACAAAATAGCTGGTACAAATATTCCTTTGAATTGTACAAGGGAGGTACAGGAAGACTTGACCAGATGTAGGTTATTTAGAGGACATGGAGTATGGAGCACGGACAGAGAACAAAGAACAGAGACCATTTCCTCCAGCACGTTGAGTAAAACGAGAAAAAGAATGCCAAGAAAAAGGGCACCTGGGTGGAACAGGAACGTCAACCACCAGCACTTCAAAGTGAAGCTCAAGTGTTCCGCACTCATACGGAGGGGCAAGCGTTACCCAGTTCTTGACTGTATACTGAGGAAGGCTGGAGGTCACACTTCCGCTTCCCCACTCTGCTTCAGCACGACTGTTTTGTTGCTGCGTCATAAGGGCATTTTTACCGTGTTAATAGATGACGGACGCCAGCCTGAGCTCTCACCGCACCCAGGGGCGTTGCTAGGGTCCCAAACATCTGGGGCCCGAGCCCTCTGTGTTATGTTTTGCTCTGTAGGGCTGGGTTCACACGGCATTTTTCACGCCCCATTGTGAGCTGTGGCATGGATTTTTACAGACAAAAAAACTGATATCCCTGTCACTAGTTGTATGCGTATTTAATAACTGTTAATAAAGAGAGTCTAAAAGAACGTATACTTATCATAAAATAAAAGGGGAAAATTCACATTCACATTAGCTCACTGTGAATTTGCAGACAATGTGCAGCCAATTACAGGTCACTACCGTGGCCTGTAATTGGCTGCACAAGGAACTGTTGCGATACTTGAATTAGTGGGTTCACAAGGCAAATATTTTATTTTTAAATCATCCCTTTATGGACTGACAAACTACAAGTAGTTTTGAAACTCCCTGTAAGTCCTGGTTCACATCTGCGTCAGAGGTTTTTTGCTGTGGATCCATCAGATTTCTGCCATAGTGTCTGTTGTTGAGACAGAAAAAATTCACAGCAACTATTTCTTTCTTCTCAACTACAGATACCACAGCAGAGACCTGACGGACCCACTGTAAATAATAGGACCCGTTGGGCGCTGTGGGTGTCCGCAGTGAACAGATCCCCCTGCCTTTACTTTTTCACCTCTGTGCTGGAGGTTCCAAAGAGAACCTCTGACACAGATGTTTATCAGGTCTAAAGTAGACATATATTTTATCACAAAAATTGTACTGATCTGCAGAATATAGATAATATGTCATTTATACCACACAATGAACTCTAGAACAATAAAAACTCCTAAAAATTGCACAGTTGTGTTTTTTACTAACTCCATCTCACAAAGAATTTTTATTTTATATACATACGGTGCAATCTGTGGTACCATCAAAAATACAACTTGTTCCAGAAAAAGGCTCTCACAAGGCAAAGTAAGAAAAGCTTTCTGACCTGGACAAAATAGCGCTACCTGTTCTGTCCAGCACAGAAAGCATTTACAAAACAGAATACACACAGTCCAAAAGTGACCGTGTCTGTGCTGTTGTCCTCTATGGATACGTTGTGGGATCTGTTGGGATGTGTTTTTCCCATATTTTCACATATCCCAACAGAGGTCTCAAAAGGGGCCACAGCACAGTGTGACCCCAAAAATAAAAGAATAAGACCTGCTGTTTTATGGTG
>JAODAL010077418.1:0-13280 GCA_025379985.1 Phyllomedusa bahiana | reverse complement strand
TCCCAGGACCTAATTTTTTGGGAACCGCCACAGGAAGGGAAAATTAAGCAGGGAAAGGGTTTACCCCCGGTTAGCTAGGCGGCAACGGTCCCGGGCCGGGAAGAGGAGAAAAAGGTACAAGTTTTGAGGGCAGCAAAAAGGGAACGCCGAAGGGGGGAAAGAGAAGCGAGTAATAAAATACTAACATAAACCCCTCTTTTCACAATTAAAACAGCCATAGGTTCACGGGGAGATAAGGTTTTGTCCCAACCCTTTTTCATTTGTGAAATCAAAAAAAAACCCGGTGGGGTTGCAAGAAACACCTTCTTGGGGAAATTTTCCCAAGATAAACCTTTTATTTTTTTTTTTTTTCCCGTTAAACATTGCAAACAACTTGAAAACGCTTAAGTCTCCATAATTCTAAAAACACATTTCCATAGAATGTGGCTTTTCAAATAAAATGTGGTCTTGAAAAATAATTGTACATAGTTTGGAGCCCCCGGCCTCTACAGTTCATGATAAAAAAAGCCCTTTAAAGAAGTAAGCGGTAGGCGGGGATACTCATTGCGTCCTCTCTCCAGATCAAAAAATTAAACCTGTCGTTTCGAGGGACTACCCTCTTTTCATGCACCCTGGTACTAAAGGGGCTCCTTTTCTACCTTCAAACCCATGGGGAACCCCAAAGTTACATAGTTAGTCCCGGTTAAAAAGAACGTGTCCACAAATTCAACCAGGGTGGGGAAAATGTGGGTGATGGGGGGAGACAAGGACATTTTGCCAGTTTTCCACCCCCCGGGGTTTTTTTCCCTTGGGGAAACCCAAAATCAAGAACCAATTTGCCAGTGGAACCGTTTTTGACCCCAGAGCCTACCAGAGATCCAAAATTTTTACATGGCCACAACGATTAAATTCTTTATTCCAGGTAGGTACTATTCCCTTTTTTTGAAATTTCCACTCTACATTTTCCCCCGGCCCAGCCCCTAGGGGGTTTTCCACGATTCACAGTTCTTACTTTAAAACGCTTTTCCCCTTTGGAGATTAAATCCTTTTTCTCTAAAAAGGAATGCCCCTTGGTTTTTTTGGGGGGTTTCCCTTGAAAAAATTTTTCCCCCTTTCTTTTTGTAGGGACCATTTATTTTTATATAAAATTTTAAACTGGGCCCCCCCCCCCCCCCGAAGCCCCCTTTTCAAGACTTTTCTTTTCTCAAGTTCAAATTTACTAACCCCTTTTCATAACTAAATGCTCCATTTTTTCCCCTTTTAAGTTTGGGCTCGTCTTTTTTACTCTCTCTAGCGCCATTTAAATCTCTTCTAAAACTGAAAAAGCATATTCTAAGTGGGCGTACCCAAAGGTTTGTAATGGTAGAAGACACCCTTGTCCCGAGTCCCCCTGCCTCCTTTTAATACACCCAATATCTTACTTGCTTAGAGGCAGCGATTGAATTGCAGCTGTTCTTAGTCTTGATTACAAGAACGCCCAGACTTTCTCAACAACGATTCTCCAAGTTTTTTCCCCCTAGGACAAATTTTATGCCTGTAGATTATTTCTCCCCAGAGCAGAACCTTTTAATTTTTCCCATTTAACCCCATTTGCCCCAAGTGGATGCCCAAGCACTCGTGTGTCCAGGTCTGCTTTCAATTTATGAGACTTTCCATAGATTGCCCTACCTGCATAGCTTGGTGTCATCTGCAAAAATCGAGACGGTGCTATCGATCCCTTCCACTATATCGTTAATAAATACATTAAATAAGAGAGGACCTAATACTGAGCCCTGTGGCACACCACTATATTTACTATTTTGCCATAGGCAAACTTAAACTCTATCAGTTCTCTATCTATTAAACACTAAAATGTAACTTTTATTATATCTAACTCTTAACCTCTATACACACTATTTAAAAAACCTGATCTCTAACCTCATCATTTAACCCTTTTTTGCTTCGAAAGAGGGAATAACTCCCTTTCTATTATCAAGTCTGGTGGAACCCCACCTACTAACAGGGGAGCCTTATATCTATAGCAAAGTACTAGCTCCAGTAAGGGATCCCAAGCCAACTACTTGGGCAGTCGTCCCTAATCTCATAGACACACAACAAATAAGGCCCCCTTGTGACACCATCTGCAGAGGTGCACTTGTAGCAGAGGGGAGATCAAAATTTTTTAAAACTCATATCTGACTCGCCGACTTTTCCCCAGAAACCCGGGCTTTTTCAAGGCTTGAGGTCCGATCAATTGGTCTGAGCTCATTTCCCTTTTATATATGTTTGGTAAACACCCCCGTTCAGGTCCCCAACCAAATGCCTCAAAAATCCACATAAAACCCCCACTCCCCCTTCCCGTGCACATCATAACATACCCGCTAAACTGCCACCACCCTTTCATGAGCCAAAAAACTTTCAGTAAATTCGCCATCCCCATAACGGGCTTGCCCCCTTTCCCGAAATCCCGTCCAATGCACTGCCCAAAAAACCCCTAGCCCTGATGTGAGGGGCTTTCCGTCTCACTTCTCTCATATTATTGCAATGGGGCCCTCACCAGAATGAACTAAGCAACAAGGTGTCACATTAACGCACACGCCTCTTTATCAATTCCAAAACCCCCTTTCTCTTAAATTTCCTAATATGCTTTTCTTGGGAATCAAAACTCCACTGTAAAATAGCCACTGTCATAGTATCGTCCCAAAAGCACTTTTCTATTATGAATATCATATTCATTCCAATGGCTGCAGGCCCCTTAAAAACCCAAGAATTGTTTCAGACTATTTTATAAACCACTTTCTTTTACATATAATATTATATTCTTTTTAAAAATGCTGTGGCTCATGGCAGCCCTCCCTCCCTCCCCATTTTGACCTCCAAGTTCCCCATTAAAGATTTCTCCTACGGCTCCGTAGCCATTCAAACCACCATGTTACAATGGGGGGCGTGCAAAAACTGGGAGATGCAAAAACTCCCGTATCTTCAAAAGCCCTTTTATCTAGTTTTCAAACCGCTTTGCACTAAATCGCGCCGCAAGCAGAAAAAATAAATCTTACATAAAAGTACAACATGAATATCCCCTTTCAAAAACAAAATACATGCATCCCTAAATTTTTTAAATAGAAAACCGTGGGCCCCACGGATGAATCTGTATCATTTCGGACCCAGGGAAAAAGAGGAAAAAACGTAGAGGCAAAGGGGGTAGGAGAGGGGAGGGGAGGGGGGGAAGGGGGGGGGCCCGGGGGGATGGGAAGGGGGGGGAAAGAAAAAAAAAAAAAAAAAGAATTTTGCGGCACACCACAAAGGGCCCCCACTCCAACTGGAGACCACTCAGAGTAGGAGTCATTACCACCACTCTCTGAGTACGATCCAGCAGCCAGTTTTTAATCCAGTTACACACTGTTATCTCTAACCCAGTGGATTCTAATTTACCCAACAAACACTTATGCGATACAGTGTCAAATGCCTTTGCAAAGTCTAAAAACACAATATCCACAGCTGCCCCGCTATCCAGATGTCTACTCACCTCTTCATAAAAAGAAATCAGATTGGTCTGACAGCTTCTGTCCTTAGTAAATCCATGCTGGCAATCACTAATAATATTGTGTTTGTCAACATACTCCTGTATATAGTCCCTTATGAGCCCCTCAAACATTTTTCCCACAACAGATGTTAAACTTACTGGTCTATAATTACCTGGGCAAGACTTGGAACCTTTTTTGAAGATGGGAACTACATTTGCCTTTCGCCAGTCTCCTGGTACTATACCAGTCACCAGGGAATCTCTAAATATCATGTACAGGGGCACAGAGATAACCGAGCTGAGCTCTTTAAGAACTCTTGGGTGAATGCCATCAGGGCCTGGAGCCTTGTTCACATTCAGTTTATTTAACTTGGCTTTGACTTTTTCTACACTGAGCCAATTAATTATAGCAGATGATGTATTAACAGTACTGCCACCACCTACTGCACTTGGCCCACCCCATCAACTACTATTTCATTGATAGTATATACTGAGCTGAAGAACCTATTTAGTTCCTCTGCCTTCTCTTGGTCACCAGTGACCAGCTCCCCATCACAGGTTTTTAAGGGTCCTACTTGCTCTGACTTTGGCTTTTTGGCATTTATATGCTTAAAGAATTTCTTGGGGTTAGTCTTGCAGTCCTTGGCCACCTGCCTTTCATTTTGAATTTTAGCTGCTTTTATCACTTTTTTACAGATTTTATTAAGCTCTCTATAATTTTCAAAGGCTGATGCCGACCCCTCTGACTTATATTTTTTTAAATGCCCTTTTTTGTTTATTGCCCTCTTAACAGAAGGTAGAAGCCATGTTGGTTTTAGTTTTAGTCGCCTATACTTGTTACCCATAGGAATATATTTTGCAATAAATTTCCCCAAAATATATTTAAAGCTCCCCCACTTGGCTTCTATATCACCATTTGCTAATAGCTGCTCCCAGTCTAAGTCCTGTATTGCATCCCTCAATAAGGAAAATTTGGCCCTTTTAAAATGACATGTTTTTGCCTTCCAGCTCTGTTTTTCTTTTTTCCAGTTTACACTAAAATTAATTATATTATGGTCACTGTTACCAAGATTTTCAGAACCCTTGACTGTTCCGACTAGTTCTGCTTTGTTAGAAATGACAAGATCCAACAGAGCATCACTTCTTGTGGGTTCCTCCACAAACTGCCCCATAAAATTATCCTCTAACAGATTGAAGAACTTCCTTCCCTTTTCAGTTGATGCAGAACCGTGACCTCAGTCAATACCTGGGAAATTAAAGTCACCCATTATTATCACTGTACCTGCCTGTGCTGCACGCACCATTTGATTATGCATCTGTTCTTCTATCTCCTCAGTGATGTTCGGGGGTCTATAGATTACACCAAAAATAATATTTTCTGTATTATTCCCCCCTTGTATTTCCACCCACAATGTTTCCACATCATTAGCTACTCCACCCTGTATTACCTCTTTCACATTTTTCCTTCATATTACTCCTTAAATACAGACAAACTCCTCCTCCCCCCCTGTTCGCTCTTTCCTAAATAGATTAAAACCTTGAAGGTTGACTGCCCAATCATGCGTTGTGTCCAGCCATGTTTCAGCAATACCTACCACATCAATCAGCTCCTCTACAACAAGCATCTCAAGTTCCCCCATTTTGGTTGCAAGACTTCTAGCATTTGTGAATAGACATTTTAAGTTCCCTTCCAGTTTTACACTTTCCGTCGATGGTTTAGGATTTTATCTAACATGTTCATTAGACGGCATGGGATCATACATTACCCGTTCAGTAGACAGCATGGGATTAAACGTTACTTGTTCAGTAGAGAGCATGGGATTATCACGTGATCGCAAATAGGCAACATAACTATCATTATAAAATTACTATCGTAACAACATATCTGCAAATGCTAGCAAACTACAAACTTGTCACATATTACTATATATTGCATTATCAAAGTAACTACAAACGTGTCACATTTTATTTATTGCATTATCAAAGTAACTTTGATAATGCAATATATAGTAATATGTGACAAGTTTGTAGTTTGCTAGCATTTGCAGTTATGTTGTTACGATAGTAATTTTATAATGATAGTTATGTTGCCTATTTGTGATCATGTGATGTGTATCACATGGGTTGAAGGCTAGAAAAGTGCGATGCATTAGATGCATGACAAAGGGGATAGTCCCCCGAAACGTCACAGGCAGACTTTCCCAACCTGGAGAGAGGACGCAGTGAGTTCCGCTCTAGATGCTTACATTCTTTAAAGGACTTTATCTAGTCATGAACTGTATGTAGGCTCGTAGAGGCTCCACAACTATGTGACAAATTATGTGGAAGACTCACATGATCGCCACATTCTATGTCAACTGTGTTAGAATGTATGACGCACTTATGCAACTTTTCAAGTTGTTTGCACTCTTTAACAGAAAATATTAAAATAAGAGGGTTTATCTATGATAAATTGCCTCAAGAAGGTGTTTTTTGAATGACCAGAGTTGGTTTTGATATACAGCAGAAGTGAGCACAGGTCACAATCACAGATGGACACCAACAAATTGTTTCAGAGCAGAGGAAGGAAGTTGCTTAAATCCCAGGTGCTGGCCAGCCATTGGAGCACCAATGATGTGCTGGCCCTTTAAATCCACCCTAGGGAGGAAGTCAGCACAGCAGCAGGGAGCAATGCAGGAGCATGGATAGGTGAGTTGGTGCCAGCAGGGCGTTTAGTAAAGGGATTGTCGACACGAGTGTGCCCGCTATCCAGAGTGAGGACTGTGGCGCATGTCATGATAATAAGTTCTCTTTAATATGTTTATTATGCTTTCCCCCTCCCCTCGGAAATGTACCAGATGTGCATCTTGAGCAACTTTCTATTGCTATTGGAATGATGTAAGTGGCAGAACTAATATATTGTATGAATAAGAATTGCAGGTGGACTCTTAAAATGTCAAAAAAGGGTGCTTTCAGCTGAGTTATTTAAGAATAATGTAGCAAGCACCAAATGAATGGCAGTTACTCATGTAGTGTTTCTAATGATAGTGTGTTAAAATGAATAAACGAAATAAAAGTGTATGAACAGTGTACTACATAAATAGCATAGGCTACCTACATGATAGAATGCCACAGCCATTCATCTGGTGCCCGCTACATCTGTACATACTGTTCTTGCATGGGGCCCTTTGCTATTTGTGTTTGCTCCTGACCGATTAAGTGAAGGGACTGTGGTGAAACTAAACTACTTCACTGGTGACCAAATTGATGTTTCCTATATTTCTTCTTGTCCCAGATGTAGTTGTGACTGAAAGGAGCTTATTTTACTCAGTTTGCAAACTGAGAATAAATTACACACCAACACAATCCACACACCCCAGGTATACAATCTGTTGCCACTGCCTACTGATTTTTGGGCTGGTAGGTATCCAGTGCACACATAATTCGGCAATCAAAGGATTGAAACTCTCTCAAAAACACTGTAGAATCTTTAAAGCATAGAAGGACCAAACTTTCTAAAGGACCAGGAATATTAAATAGTGCATGCTCTTTTTATATTGATAATTGTGCTTCCTCAGTCCAAGGTAGAGGATGTCCATATTTTGAAGTTGTAGAGACCAGGCACAGGTTTCAGTGGCCACTTTAAACCACTTCCCAGTTTATCTAAACTTATAAGCAACATAGAGTCATGTAATTTTTACTACTTTCTATCAGAATAACCTTTCTAAGATAAGAATCTACTGGTGACCAGCTGATTGCTGCAGGCCTGACATCTGGAACTTCCATTGATTAATCCTATTGTTGTCACTGAAATACAAATGTGGTTTGGCACAGTACTGTATGAATTTGAGTTACATTTGGATTAAGAGAGACAAAATATATGCATACACTCCTGACTTAAGTGAATACAAGATAATAAATTAAATAAAAGAAAATAAATATAAAAAAAATCACAAACATTCAGTGTAACAACAGAAAACATAGCTAAGGTTTCAGTACAATTCTGTGGGATCACAACTGGACCAGTGTCACGGGTGTCCTGCAGCCATGGGTCGGGCTGCGGGCACACACGTGTCTTGCCTGTTTCCCCCTGCTCCGGGGACGAGTGGCGCATGGCCCGACCTGCCGCACTCGCTCCCCCGAGAGCCTGCACTTACCTAGCCACGCTCCTGTCCCTGCGCGGATCTCTGCCAGCTGCAATGCGCGCTCGTGTGCGGCAGTTCTTTGAAATTTAAAGGGCCAGCGCGCCAGTAATTGGTTAATTGCTGGCCGCTGGTCCTATATAATGGTTCCACCCCGAAATTTCCTTGCTGGATCTATTGTGCCCATTGACTATAGAGAAAGCGTTGGAAGTGCGTTCTAGTGTCTCCGGTGTTTTGACCCTTTTGCTACGTTTATTGACCACGTACCTTTGCCGCCTGCCCTGACCTTTCCGCCTGTCCACAACTACGCCTACGCCTGACGATTCTGTACCACGCTCACCCTTGGCTGCCACCGTAAGCAAGTCACGTCAGTGGAAGCGACCTGGTAGAATCCCGCCGCAGCAAGTCCATCCCGCTTTGCAACTTGCTCCGTTAGGTTACATGACCAGTTCTGTGCTTTTGATGCTGACATGAATCTTTTTTTGGCCCAGTTCATATTTGTACTGAGTCTTCCAAACGAAATAGGGAAAAAATGGATCTATTAACTAATGTATAAACTGATGCAAACTGATAGCTATCCATTTGTATCCATCCACCACTGACTTCAATTTAAAAAAACTGAAAGGTCCTGTCTGTCAGATATCTTTTTTTTGTAACGGAAAAAAATAGTGCAGCAGACTGCGTTATTTCTTTAGTGAAAAAAACTGATGGAATAGAGACAGTCTGATGCAAACTGAGAGCTTAAAAACTCCATAGAAATGAGGAGGCATCGGTTTCTTTCCGTTTTCTGCCTCCCAAATGGAGCTGAACAACGGAAAGCACAATGCAGCGCGTGAACCAGGCTTATGCAGTCCAGTGAGACTAATGTGTTCTTCGTATGGGTATGCATAGAGAGAGTCACATCCATGTTTTCTGTTTCAACAATTCAGACAGCATGTCATATGACTTGTCAGGGAAAAATCATGTATGCTGTTGGAGGTGAGCAAATTTACAATCACTACTGTGTACCTAGAAAACATTTCTAGTGAACTAAGTGGGTAAAAAACTGGAGTGATCCTTTAAAGGGGCTTTAATACCAAGCTGTTTCACAGAGCCACAGGCAGCTTCAGCCTCTGATCAGGTTGTGGGTGGTTCTATAGTAGGGAATAGCAGCAGATTTAATTTATTAGTACACAACGCGACAGACCTTCAAGGAGTGAAAACGAGTATTTTTTTTTTAAAAGACAAACAATCTAATCTTGTTAGACATGAAGACTATGCTTTGTCCAACCATGGTGACTTCACTTCCTGCTTTCTGTCTGATCAGGAAGGGAGATATGAATGGTAACCTAGTGACACTTGTGTGTACTCAGATCAGATGAAATCTCTCTTATCTCCTGACCAAGGAAATATCAAAACAGCAATGTATTTAGTAAAATTCTTAATTTACTGCTCCCTACATGTTGAAAGCTAATCATTGTAGTGAGAAAACCCTTTTGACTTTGTAATTTGTCTTATCCAAATCTACTAGCTTTGCGAAAGGAAACATTAGTATGAAAGACAGGGAAGATAGGTAACTCTTAAACAGTATATACATAGTAGAACAGTGTATATAGATAGAGTGATATACAAATGTACGGTGACATTTAATAAAATATAATGGAATAAAACTCTCTATACTACAGGCAACCATTCAAATTGGGATGATATGGCTAATAAAAGTGCTACTTCTGAAGTGACTTTTGTCTATGCTAACCATGTTTCCAGGTAAAAAAAAGGCCCGCTCAATAGGAAAACCTCTTTCATGCTCAATAAAATCATAAGTTTTCAAAATGACCTTGAAAAAGATATTTCGACATATACTGTAGTGGGAACGAGGCAAAGTCATAAAGCATGATAAGGCAAGTGTAGTCTCTTTTGGACTATGTTTACGCTCTTTCCCAATTGTATAAGCTTTTTGTGCCAGTCACAAAAACGTGGTAGACCATGCTTTCTGTCTGGCCTTTAAAGCATATACGATCGGTAAACAGAACCAGCACAGTCCAAAAGAGATTACCTTTGCCCTGTAGACCCTTGTGATACTGATACTAGCGACTAAAGACGATAAGATGAGATAAATAGGGTCAAATTGCTGTTAGACCAATTTGTAATGATTGTCCTTGAATCTCCACAACATATGGGAAATTCTTCTGTGATTCACAGAAATATTTTTTAATGAATAGAATCTGTGAGCAGTATATTAGACCTTATTGTCCTGTAAATAAAATCATCTCATAAGATAGAAGGGAACTAGAATTAGTCTAGATACTTGACTTAGAGGTTAAATGGTTGGATTGCATTTGAAATCCTAAATTATTGTATATCAAATTATATCAATTAGCATTTAATTCCAAGGTCTTTTAATTCATAACCCCTGGTTGTAATTTAGATGCCACATTACTCAGACTCTCTGTCTCGTGGGCGAATAGAGCCTAAAGAACTGGAAATACCATTAACCACTTGTTTATAGCACCTAGGCTAATGCTTGATGTGTATTTAAGTGTTTTTGCCCTATGATCTATAGTCATTTTATCATCAGTGGTGATGAGAACACAATTTACCCCAATAAAGATCCAATTAAGTAAATTTAATTTTCAGCTATTAGTTAAAAAATATGTTGGATTTTTTGCTAATTTTCTTCTCCAATTTCCTTAATTTGTAAAATGTTTCTGCTATAATGTGAGCGCTAATAACAGATTTTTATTAGGCACATTTTATATTTAATCACCAATTTTGCTGCTGTTATACACTAAAATATACACCATCTTTTAATGAAAACATAAAATTTCATAACACTCCTGGTAATGTCAAGTCTATGGCAGAATCACTTGTATGAGATACGATAAAATGTTACAAGAAGAAAAACTTGATATCAAAGAAGCCTATTGTGAGGTGGAAGGTGAAATGTCTTCCGTTGGATTCTTTGAGAAAGCTCAGCTCCTTAGGATACACGTTTCTCTATTCCTTGTAATACATGAATCCTATTGTTATGATATCTAAAATACATTTGAACAATATAAATTGCACAAAACAGCATTTATGGCTGAGCCGAGAGCCTCCGTCATACCCAGTGTGAAAGGGCAGCAGAGGTTGATAATTATCTGCCTGAATACAATTCAGAGAACTCTACTACTATGCTCCAGCTGACGCCTGACTGGCTGTAGCAATATGATGAAAGTAGCACTGGCATGGGCAACTTAGCTGGCAGCATATACAATACTTTGTGATTACAATAACTACTAGATCACTCAAGAAAGAATGATGACACTGCACTTTTTTCATTCCTATAGAACAGTCCAGTAATTCATTGCACATAGTCGGGCAGCAATTCAGTGCTGTACAATATGTTGAATCCGAGGTGTTCGGCAAATGTAAAGTTGCAGCACTCAATAACTATATAATATGTAAAAATATGTATAATATGCACACATCATATCAAATAATGTCTTCTTGAAAAGTTGCATTTTATCCAAAATGAATAGCTCTATCCCTTTAAGCACACATGACCCCTAGCAGTGCAATTAAAGAAACCCAAACCACAATAATACTACAAATGTAAATGTTCATAATGGGTGAATCAAACCTGGTAACATATCAATATGCCTAATATAAACAATTTTTACAGTGTCATCTTTAAAAATACTCACAGAAATGGACTGAGATCATTTATGTCATTCAGACCTGGTGGACCTAAATCTTCGGTTTTCAAAATCAAACTTTATTTAGTTTGATCTCTGCACCAGTCCGCGGTCGCGGCCAACACCCTGCTTTGTTCCATTAACTCACTTCTTCCTCATTTCTGCCTGTGAGCTATTCCCCTGCTCTGTCTGCACTGCCACATCCATGGCCGTCCACTAGGGCCTTCAACTCTTCCTGATTTAAAGCACCATTGCGCACTGCCCAGTGGCTGCTATGGCCAGCCACGGTTTGCCGTATCCTATTTTAGGACATCTGTCCCATATTTCCTAGCCCAGCGGTTGGTGCAGTTACTCTGTTCTCCCGCTCCTGTGCGTTATTTTGGATTACTCATCTGTTAGCAACCCTCTGCTACGTCCCTGACCCTGTATTGTCTGCTGCCTGCCTCACAAGTACAGTGTCTGGCCTGACCATTTTCCTGTTCCTGACAATGTCTCTACCTCAGGTTCTGGTACTACGTAAGGCCACACGTCATCTGTCACCTCGAGGACAGGGTAGTGACCTGGGAGTCCAACCAATTTTGTGGTGGCTCTGGTGAATGCTGGGGGGCTCCTTATGCTCTGCTTATCAGCATAAGTTACGGGATCAGTTGTTCACAGTGTTTACATTATCAACATTTGCTATTGCCTGCTGGTAAATCCCAGCTTAGCCAATCAAAATCTATTTTCACGTTGTCCACAAAACATCCCCTAACTAACATATTCCTGAGATTGCCACAACATCTGAAAGCAATTATCAGTTGCTCCACAGAAATTGTTTTCCAAAATGGGGTTCTCACTTAATATATGCCAATTCTTTTAAGTAGCAGAGATTTTTAGAACATTCATAGAACTATGTTTAAATGAAAACTCAATGTACCGCAAATTCTTATGTTGTTTATATTTTACAGTTATCATTCTTTAATTATTGCTCTCCTTGTCTGGGCTGTGAGTTTAGGTGAATGGGTGTGCCTTGAGCGTGTCTTACTGCTTTCATTTATGAATGATGGATTGAACAGTGCTCCTAGAGATGTTCAAAGCTTTAGTTATTTTATTAAAACTTAACCTTGCAATACACTTTGCCACAACTTTATGCTTGTGTTACTTGGTTTCCATGATGCTATTTATTCACAAGTGTTCTCTCACAAACCTCTGAGGCCTTAACAAAACAGCTGTAAATATACTGAGAACAAATGACACACGGATGTACTCTATTAATTAATTAGGTCACTTCTAAAGCCAATTGGTCACACTGAATTGTATTTAGGGGTATCAGGATACAAGGGATTGAATATATATACCACACTTTTTAGTTTTTTTAATTTTCAAAAATTTGGAAAAGCACAAATCATTTTCTTGAGACTTCACGAATGCTTGCTACTTTGTGTTGCTTTATCACATAAAATATCAATAAAACAAATTTAAGTTTGTGTCTGTAACTAGTGTTGAGCGATTACGTTGGCTATCGACATCGGGCGATAGTCGATAGTCGGCCATCATCGATAAGGTTTTTCGATAGTGAGCAGTCGATTATGAGCGATGACCATTAAAGTCTATGGGAGAGCAACAACACCTTCATTCTTACACCCAAACAGGGCTGGAGAAGCTGGAATTAACATCCACAACAGTCAAATGGATACCTGCTACATCTTAGGCAACACACTTAGGTTATAAAAGCCACAGAAAAAAAGTCACTGACCATTCACTATCCCTGTCTTGTACCACAGCATGACCCTTAAACCTGCATGACCCACAAATTAAAAAGTGCCAGAAGGCAGTATGATTTGAACCATCATTTTACTTGAACTGGACATTGAATATCCCTGTCCTGGAACGCAGCATGAGCCCCAAACCTGCTGAGCACTATTCTCTGTAGTATAGAGCTATGTGTACAGTTTGGCGGTGTCAGGCTCCTGTGCTGAGCACTATTCTCTGTAGTATAGAGCTATGTGTACAGTTTGGCGGTGTCAGGCTTCTGTGCTGAGC
>JAODAL010077417.1:0-13280 GCA_025379985.1 Phyllomedusa bahiana | reverse complement strand
CCCCCTTTCCTCCAGTTTTTGCCACCTCCAGAATGTCATTGTGCCACTGTCTGACCTCATGCTTGCCACCTGAGCTCCCAGCTTGTTTTTTTCCAGCTGTCGCTGCCATGACTTTATCAGGCAACATTCCTGCTTCAGTTTTTTGGTCAGTTTTGCCCCTGTAAGTGCCCAGGGAATTTTATAGTGAAGCGATTCTAATAGCAGCGGCAGTCATGTGCGTGTCATACTAAAACACAACATTGTATGAAGACCAAACCAAGCTCCCTCTTCATATTTAAGCATGGCACAACGTTCCACAGCACCCTGCAGGCTCTGTGCAGCCTGGAAATAGCTGGTTTTTTACGTGATTCGTCCCAAAGTAATTCGAAACGAAGTTATTTTTGTCAGGAAATTCGGCGAAGTGAGCGAACCGAATTTTTGAGAAATTCGTCCATCTCTAGTAGACACTCTAAAGTGCTTGAACTTAATAAACACCCCTAAAAAAACTCCTTTTGGAAAATATACCCTTTGAGGAAAATATCTAAGGATCAAGTGAATTAATTGACCCCACAGGTGTTCCACATATTTTTTAGTTAGACTAGAAAAATGAAAAAAAGATTCCAATAATATGCAGTTTTAGCCGAAAAGAATTCTGAAAAAAATCTCCTCCAAAACTTATTGCACAACTTCTTCCAAGTATGGCAATATCCTATATGTGGGTGTCAACTGCTGTTTGGGCGCATGGCAGGGTGTACAAGGGAGGGAGCGCTATTTGGATTTTGAAACACAGATTTTGGTGGGTGAAATGTCACATTTGCAAAGCCCCCAAAGTACCATTACAGGTGAAACTTCATGAAGTCACCACATTTTGTATTTAACACCCCCCTGGAAATCATCCTGGGAATATTGTGCATTTTGGACCCACAGGTGTTTCACAGTTTTTTTTTCTTTTATGGCATTCAACTTGCAGGTTAAATAACGTGACAGACTTATAGGCTAGTTTGTTAAATATGCGACAATACCAAATATGCATACTTTTTTATTTTTAACCTTTTTTGGGGCGATTGGCTTTGCTATGGGAAAATGGTGGTATACTTGTTTTTACTTTTTTTATATGTGTTTTACTTTTTAAAAATATGTGTATATTTTCACTCTTCTTTTTACTTGTCCCCATAGGGTATTTGACATAGTTGTATGTATTTTAATTGCCAATCATCATGCCCGGCAATACTCTCAGGTGATGTCAGAGACAAGCTGCCTTTGTTAGGCTTCCGGATCGCAATGGAAGGCATCGGCACCCCGCGATTACGCCAAGAGGTACCGATGCAGACAGATGGAGCTCCTTCCCTCTGTATTTTCCTTAGTTTCCGCAGTCGCAAATGACTGTAGCATCTAAGGGGCTAATTGGCTGTGACCATAGCAAGCTCTGGTTGTGGCCAACAGTGCATGGTTCCAGCTGTAATATACAGCTGGTTCCATGCTCCAATCATAAGGGCTCTGCTTTTGAGCCCACATGATCTCCTGGACATATGGGTACGTCCATTTGTGAGAACACCTTCCCACACAAGACATACCCTTAAGGAAAGGGGTTAAAGGAGATTATGTAACTAAGACAAAAGGAGAGAAAACATTTACCAACATCAAAATGGCAATAAATCTGAGCAAACGAAGCACATTGACATGTATGAAAACTGTCTGGGTGTAAGACTTGTTGCCAATAGCAACCAATCAGAGCTCCTCTTTCATTTCATATAATGCTCTGAAAAAATGAAAGGGGAGCTCTGATTGGTTGTTATGGGCAACAAAGAAAGTCCTAGACCTAGACGGTTTTCATACATAAGGCCCATTGTTTTTAAAATTGTATTTTTATTGCTTTATCCAAGGGAGTCCTATCAAGCAATAGAAATAACATGTGTTTAACATATATGCCTTCAAGTTCTCTGGGACCCACTCTTATCGCAGGAATTATTGTCTCAGAATGGGGAGCCGGTTGGAACCGATAGTTTTACGAGATGCAGGTCCGAGAGGTTGCATCCACACCTATCAGACTTTGATGGCTTATTCTATAAATATCAAATCAAAGTAAATGGTGGAAAAACCCTTTTAAGGAAGTAGACATTGAAAACTGGATGTATTTATTCTCATTATTTTCAGGTTCCTCCCTGTTATTAGATCTTTATGGGATGCATTTTACATGTACTGTAACTCACAAAAGTGAGTACACCTGTCACATTTTTGTAAATATTGTATTACATATTTTCATGGAACAACACTGAAGATATGACACTTTGATACAATGTAAAGTAGTGCACAGCTTGTACCACAGTGTCAATTTTGTCCTCATATAATTCATCACACAGCCATCAATGTCTAAACCTGCTGGTAACAAAAGTGAGTACACCCCTAAGTGAAAATGGACGAATTGTGCCCAAAGGATAAATATTTGTGTGGCCACCATTATTTTCCAGCTCTACCTTAACTCTCTTGGGCATGGAGTTCACTAGAGCTTCACAGGTTGTAGCCATTTAAATCCTCTTCTGCTCCTCCATGACAACATCACGGAGCTGGTGGATGTTAGAGACCTTACGCTCCTCCATCTTCAATTTCAGGATGCCCCACAGATGCTCAATAGGGTTTAGGTCTGGAGACATGCTTGGCTAGTCCAGCACCTTTACCCTTAAGACAGTGGCTATCTTGGAGGTGTTTTTGGCTCATTATCATATCAGAATACTGCCCTGTGGCCCAATTTCAAAAGGGCAGGGATCATGCTCTGCTTCAGTATGTCACAGTGCATGTTGGCATTCATTGTTTCCACAATGAACTGTGGCTTCTCACACCAAGTAGCACTCATGCAGCACCAACCATGACAATCCCACCGCCACTCTTGACGTTAGGCAAGGCACACTTGTATTTGTATTCCTCACCTGGTTGCCGCCGCACATGTTTGACACCA
This sequence comes from Phyllomedusa bahiana, assembly GCA_025379985.1. Lineage (NCBI taxonomy): Eukaryota > Metazoa > Chordata > Amphibia > Anura > Hylidae > Phyllomedusa > Phyllomedusa bahiana. The sequence goes on along the minus strand of JAODAL010077417.1, from coordinate 10,348 downwards.
TCTGAACCAAATAAGTGTATCTTGGTCGCATCAGACCACAGAACATGGTTCCATTAATCCATGCCCTTAGACTTCTTGTCTTCAGCAAACTGTTTCTGGGCTTTCTTGTGCATCATCTTTAGAAGAGGCTTTCTTCTGGGACACAGTCATGCTGACCAATTTGATGCATAGTGCGCCATATAGTCTGAGCACTGACTGGCTGACCCACCACCCCTTTAACTTCTGAAGCGATGCTGGCAGCACTCATACATCTATTCTAAAAAGACAGTCTCTGGATATGATGCTGCTGAGCATGTGCACTCAACTTCTTTGGTCGATAATGGCGAGACCTGTTCTGAGTGGAACCTGTCTTGTTAAACTGCTGTATGGTCTTGGCCACCATACTGCAGCTCAGTTTTAGGGTGTTGGCAATACTCTTATAGCCTAGGTTATCTTTATGTAGAGCAACAATTATTTTTTTCAGATCCTCACCTTTTTGTTGAACTTCCAGCGATAATACCAAATTTAAGACACTTGCTCTTATCTGCATTTGGATTACTCTACACTCTATACTCTACACTTGAGACCTTGTAACACTAATGAGTCACATGACACTGTGGAGGGAAAATGGTAAATTGGGTACAAGGGGTGTACTCACTTTTGTTGTCAGCAGTCTAAACAGTGATGGCTGTGTGTGGAGGTATTTTGAGGACACACCAAATTTACACTGCTATACAAGCTGTACACTGACCACCTACCCTTTTTTCTCAGTGTCACATCTTCAGTTTTGGACCTTGAAAAGATATAATACAATATTTACAAAAATGTGAGGGGTGTACTCACTTTTGTGAGATATGTACACAGTGCATAGGATGTAATGGAAAATGAAAAAAAATATCATTGGGGGGTGGAATGGCACCTTATAAGCAATCGTGCCATTGTTCTTGTGTTCTGTTTTTTAGAGTTCACTGTGCAGTATAAATGACATATTAACTACAACTACGATTTTGTGGCTACTAAACACTGCATTTATATTGTTTTTTTGTTATTGTCAACTAAATAACAAATTTTTTTTAAATAAAAAAAATTAAGTTATCATCTCTATTTTCTGAGACCAATAACTTTTCTATTTTTCATCATTGGACCTGTGTGAGAGCTCTTTTTGCGGAGTGACATATCATGTTTTATTAATACCATTTTGTCGTACTGTACATTTGTCCATATGCTTTTATAATCACTTTTTACACATTTGGGAAGTAAGTTGACAAATGATGGTCTATTTTTATGGCATGCAGGATAAATTAGGTTAATTTTTTAATAGATCGGACTTAAATGGTCATGATGATACAAATTATCTTTACATTTTTTGCAGTTTTTTGTATAGTAAATGGAAATAAAAATTTTTGTTACATTTTTGTTTACTTCATTTACTCCAAACTAAGACTCTTGATCAGTAGGGCATGGAATCATGGATACAGTGTATCATACTTTACTTACACTGACACGCAAAATTGTAACAATGTTTTGAACTTTTGATTTTCAGGCTCCATATCTCACCATCCACTACAGCTTTGAACATGAGATGACCAACATTTTATGGACAATCATCTTGGCTATCTCATACATCAATTTAACATGCAATTATTTAGCATCTGCTTAGTTCTGCAGATTCTTGTCATGTAACTGCATTGTTACTGTTTTGTACTGTTAGTATTTTCTAAATCCACCTTTGGCCTTCAGCACTGCCTGAATTCTTCTGGGAATGATCTCGACCGAAATCTGAACCCAGGTCTCTTGCATATGGTCCCAATGTTGGTGCATATTGGTCTAACCAACTGGGTATGAATACAGCTTTTTCTATTACTCTACCCACAAGTGTTCAATTGGGTTGAGGTCTGGAGACCGTGGGGGCCAATCCAGCAACTTTACTTCATTGTCATTGAACCATTTCTTTGCCAATCTCCATGTATGCTTCTTGTTATTGTCCTACTGGAACACTATGTTGTCTTTTTCATACCCATAATTCTTGAGTACATGAAGTAACTCATCTTGTAGGACGCTCATATATTGACCACCATTGATCCTAGTCAAGAATTCAATGCCTTTGGCTTTGGAATAGCCCCATATCATCAGTCTTCTTCCACCAAACTTGACAGTTCTTTCAATTTCTTGATCCATTTGCCCCCTTTTCCCCTTTCCCCCTTTTCCCTTGATTCTTCCAGACCCATTTGCACCCATCAGATCCCAGCCTAATAACTTTCATATACTAGCTTCAAAACACCCATTACAATTTTTCTACTATCCACCATTTGAACATTTATACTAACTCAAGTTGACACTTCTCAAGACGATATTAAATTCAACACTGCTTCACCTTTTTTTTGGGCCACCATTCCAGGCTTGTGTAATGCGTGTCACACAGTGCTTGCATGGATGTCTGTGATCTCACTATAACGAAGCATTCGAGCCATCCCTACTACTGTGTTTGTCACACCAGAACTGATAGACCTTAGATGAGCTCCGATGCCTCCGATATTTTGCCTGGCCTTTCAACTCTTGGCTTTGGAATGGATGGATGGACTTCATTTTGTATTCTTCCAATTGTTATAGCATCATATGATGTTGTTTTACAATTTTCTTGGCCAAGCTGGATGATGCTGTTTCTCTTTCCTTGTGAAATCTTCTCCATGGCTGCTTCTCGATTCGAACCAATGACCAGTCACTTGGGAATCAACCTAATAACACACTGAGCTATTAGGGAATGTGAGAAAAGGCTGTAATTTGTGGTATATAAGAAGAAAAGGATTGTTATACCACCAGGAGCAAAACAATAACAATGCAGTTACATGACAAGAATCTGCATAACTAAGCATATGCTAAATAGTTGCAGGTCATATTTATGTATGAGATAGCCAAGATAATTATCTATAGAATGATAGTAGTCTCACATTCAAACCTGTAGTGGATGGTGAGATATGGAGCATGAAAGTCAAAAGTTAAAAACATTGTTACTCTTCTGTTTGTCAGTGTAGATTTGTATCAGATGTTTGGGAGAGATTCAATGTAAACATATTTGCATGTTATATGTAAATATATTGATACTTGTTTGTTACACTGTTATTGTATATTATAAATATTGAGTTTTTTGTATAATAATTTTGAAGAGAATATAAGTAGTACATTCATTTTATATATACTCAATTCTCCTGTAAGACAATGTTGTATGTCAAGAATATAGTCATATTAACTGGCTGTAAACAAGACCTTGTAATGACAGCAAATCAATACATTACACAAAATGAATGGAGTTGATAATTTCTGTTCAACACTTGCCATATATCATTGTAACCAAATAAAACAGAAGAAATCAAATAGCGAAAAAAACTGTTTAAACCGTGTAAGTGATGGTCATTATTAATAACAATATGCTTAACATTGTTATAGATTAGGTAATATTGCAAAGATAATATTGTCAATGCTAGTTTATTAAAAACAATTAATACATGAATTTGGCATACAAACAGCAATGAAAAAATGAAAGAGAACTACTGGACCTTCGGAGCCTTTTTATTGTAGGAGTCCACTGTGGGCCAACCCTAAGGTAACTTATTCAATGGTAGAAAGGAGTTTGGAGCCTTTGCTGTTTGAGAATGGGATTTTGATATCGCTTGACACTTTTGTACATGTCCAACTATATTAGAAAACAGATGTAGTAAGAACACTGTACATAGATATGTAACTCAATTAGGCTCTACATTATTTGTTCATGTATTTATGCAGCTGTGGATCTGCATGCAATGTTAGGATCTTCTGAGCTATAGCAACTAAGTATTGTATATTGTCAATGTAACAGTATTAAAATATATATAGATTACAGTTTGTCTAAATGAGCTTAGATTTGCTATCTGTACATATAAAACACTCTCATTGCATTGTAGACAGACTCAAAGTAAATATCCACCCAATAATACCATTTTATATCTAAATAAGTTCTGTGCAGGTTATTTTTTATTACATGCACGTAGCAGATGGAGCTTCATTTGTCAGATATAAAATTCTAAATCTCCTGCACAAATATTAATGTAAAATAATAATCTGACTGCTGCCACAACTAGAGGGGGATGTTGAGCTTGCAAAAGACCTGTCATCTCCAGAGAAACCTATTGATGCAAAAGACTAAAATATAAATACTTTCTTAGATACATATTAATATAAATACATTTTTAAAAGGTAATTCCCCTCTAATTTAGTAGTAAGGCTCTGACTTTTTGAGTCCAGCTCTTCACAGGCAGCAGTTATGGATTACTGTTTTGAAGTTATTATTAGAACCTCAAACTTTTGTGATTTCGGTTCTAAGTTCTATTCAAACTCAAAATTGTAACCCCATTAAAGTCTATGGGAGAAGATGTTCTGGATATTTTTTATACCTATACAGGTGGGGAGAAGCTGGAATTACCATCCATAATAGAAAACTGGATATGTGGAAAAACTTAGTGATGAAAATTTGGCTCTAAGAGTGACAGAAAAAAATTGAGAGGCTAAAATACTTAATTCCTTTCAATGGCTAACTGAAAAGATGAGGACAACTCGCAAGCAGGGGCATAGCTTTAGGAGGTGCAGCGGTAGCAGCTGCTATGGGGCCCTGCATCCTGAAGGGGCCCAAGAGCCCCTTTGACACATAGGCATTTGGAGACAGTGTGTTATACATTTACTGAACCCTCAAAACTGCAAAAACTGAACTTTTGGGCACTGAGTATGATTTAGCAAATCCATGCACTCTGTATAATATATATCCATGTATATGAGAGTTACGCAATATGTGAGCCTGCAAATGTTGCCAAATAACAGCTTCTGCATGTGGGAAAGATGCAGCCAGCAATACCAAACTCCCTAACTATTGATGTCTATGGAGAGGAAAATGCTATCTAACTAAGAGCAGTCTGTTACCGTACAGAGAGTGAGCTGAAAATGGCGTTCACAAGGCAATACAGTGAAATATATATAACATTGTCATGTGATTGTAGCAGCCAGTGAGAGCCCTACACCACAGTGACTACGTTTTTGACACTTCTCTGTGCTCTGCACTGATTGGATGGCCACCAAAAGTTCAGAAAGCTGCTGAAAACGAAACTGAAAATGGAGTGTCGAACTAGAACTAGAACTTTACTCAAACGAACAGTAAAATGTTCGGTTCGAGTTCTAAAAATTCGAGAAATTCTACTAGAACTTAACTTTTCTAGAACATTTCGATCAACACTATTTATGATTTGTGAGACTACCTGTTTCTGAGCAAGGAGAGTCTACTGTAAGGGCAGAGTATATGAGTGTGATGAAACACTAGGGAGATCTGTGCTGCACATCAGCCATCTTTCCTGAGGTCTTTGTAATAAGTGTTAACAGAATTGGTTGCCCTAAATGTAAATCTAGCAAATCTAGAGTCAGGAACGTACAAAATGAGGAAACTTTGACATGGTATCAGTAAGGATTATAGTGTCTGCTGGGGTTGTTTTTTTTTCCTTTTTTTTGCTTTTGCTTATTTTTCTTCTGCTTTGGGGAATCTTTAGAAGGAAGAATATGAATTTACTTTTACTTCTAGTCAAGTGCAGGAGGTTGATCCACTGGGTCAACTATAAGCTTTACGTAGAATTATGTGAAGAAGTCTCCTGGTCTTCATCATTTAGCCCCTTTAACGAGGAATCTGCCCTTTGCTGTAGGGAACTCCCAGGCTGCTATCCCTGATGTGATCACCTGCAGTGACAACTGAAGGCCGGGCATAGTACCTAAAGAGAAAACAGAAGACATAGCTGGGGCACAAGCAGAGTTCACTCAAAGTTGGGTCACAGGCAGAAGGTTAAGGCATACTGCAGACAAACGGGTTGATTAGGAACAAGCAAAAGGTCAGATTCCAAGTATAGAGACTTGAACCACAAACCAAACATTATGAAGCACACCAATGTCAAAGGGTAAAGGGGTGATTGCTTAAATAGGGTTGAAAAAGCTGGGTGGCAGACGCTGGCCCTTTAAATCCTAGAGAATGATCATGGATGTGCCAAGAGGACAGAAAGGCCAATTGGACAGGGCGGAGAAGTGCCACACAGCATGGCAACAAGGTAAATGGGCACGATTGTGACAAAAAATATGCCACAACACAATTGTCATGATGTGTGCCGCAGATCCCGATTTGGACCATGGGTGCACTTCTGTTGTCGTTCCCTGTACTAAGTGCTCTCCCAGCACTCACCTCTTCACACTCCTTCTCCACTCCCCACTGCTGCTGGCATCCGGTGCATGCACAGTTCTGCTCTAGGGCGCTCTTTAAACTTTAAGGTTTAAAGGGCCAGTGCATCATTTGTGCTCCAATAGTTGGCCACGACGTGGGACTTAAGGAACTTCCTTCACTTGCTCTGGACCAGATTGTTGGTGTCTTTACTTATTTAGACTTGTGCTTGTTGTCTGCTGCTGTATCTGCCACACTCGAAATTGTAACCTCTCGATTGCTGGCTGCTTCCTTAGTTCTGGGCTTGGCTGTCACCATGAGTAGCCACCATGAGTTGTCCCCAGCCAAGTACATACCGCGGCTTGCGGCAGGCTCTGGTAAATACTGGGTGCTCTTTAGACTCTTCTCCCTGGCATGGTTATTGTCATCACTTGCAGCAACTCAGAGGTTTCACATCTACATTTCTCTCCGTCACAACGGCCCATGGCCTTGCTCTTATTTTTATGAAGTTTAGATATCCTAGAGCTTTGAAAGGTACCACAACAGCAAAAATAGAAAAATCAGGTCTACATGGTCCAATGAAAATATTTTACTTTGAGCTTTATATAGGTTATAATAGTTTTTTTATTAAGTGAAAATAGTAGATCCATTGAGACATTACTGAAAAAAATTGTGCCTTACTAGATTTGTTTCTTTCTCTTCCCAGAGTTTACAGTGGTTTAAAAAGGGGAAGGTTAATAAGATGAATATATACAGCATGCACTTTCCCTTTTCTGAGAGACTGGACAATTAATGGGCTTGATATTTTTTTTCTTCTCTTTTGCATGTTGTAATTGTAAAAAAATTGCACAATATAGAACACTACTATATACTTCAAAGTGATGGAAACCTCAACAGAACCACGCTAAATCCGGTTGTATGTCAGTGGGGTATGTCAGTTATCATTTGGTCATCATACAATGGTTCCGGCATAGCAAAGTGAGGTCAGATGTGGACCTACACTATTATCAGTGTTCGGGAGTATTTAAAGTACAAGTAATTAAAATAGTATTTAAAATACTTGTCAGGTATTTGTATTTTGTAATCAAAATACTTTTTTTATTCAGTATTTTGTATTTGTAATTAAAATACTTTTAGGAAGTATTTTAAGTATTTTAATTACTTTCTAAATTCAAAACAAATGTTGTAATTTAAATAACCCGCCTCACCGCACTTAAAAAAAAACAACAGCACGAGTCACGTCATCACTCTCCTTTCTCGTATCTCGTGCGAGGTGCGACGAGAGGAGGGAAAATTCCAGCGCGTTCCAGCAACGCAAGTCCGCCTTGTAGTGAAGCATGATTTATTTTTAGTTTTTAATCATCCCGATCGCGTAATCCATTCTGTAAAATTACCGTATATACTCGAGAATAAGCCGACCCGGATATAAGCCGAGGCCCCTAATTTTACCACAAAAAACTGGGAAAACGTATTGTCTCGAGTATAAGCCGAGGGGGGGAAATCCACCATTGCAGATAAAAAGTCTGGTCAAGTGCATTACAGCTTAGTAACTCAATGTGCCTCATAGTAATAGCAGTTAACCCCATCATGTCCCTCACATTAACCCCTTAAGCCGAACGCCTGAAAAGTAGTTAATGACCAGAACATTTTTTTAGTTTTTGCCTCCTTGCGTTTCAACAGTTGTAACTTTTTTTATTTTTTTCAATGACGCAGTTTTATGAGGCCTCATTTTTTTCGAGACAAGTTGTACTTTATGGGGGAATAGTTTAAGTTCACTTATAAATAATTGCAGTATTTTTTTTTATTTTTAAAAAAACTTTTTTTTTTTTTTTACACCATTCACATTTCACACTTAATAACTTGCTAGATTAATTTTAATTCTACAGGTTATTACGGTTGTGTGGATACCAAATATGTGTAGGTTTTTTTGTGCGTGTAATTTATGCACAATTAATTTTTATTAAATATTTATTTTTATTTTATTCTTTATTTTTGTATTCATTTATTTTTACACTTTTTATGTTTTTTTTTTTACTTTTTTTTTTACTCCCATGAAGGGAGAACTGTTTAACATTTTTTTTACATTTTTTTTTACACTTCATAATGTATTAGCATATTCATATATGCTAATACATTATAATCTGTGTCAGTCTGACACAGGCAGTGATCTGGACAGGACACAGTGCGTCCTGGTCACTAGCTTCATATACAGACAGCTCTGGGGGCCACTCTAGGTCCCCATGGCTGACTGTGCAGCCGTTCCCCGGGCTCTGTCGGGTCACCGGGTGTTCAGATCACCCGACAGAGCAGGGAAACCCTTTGATTGCGCTGCGGTAACGCACCGCCGCAATCAAAGGGTTAAAGCATCAGGTTGCGGAAGTTTCCTCCGCTACCCAGTGCTCGCAGGGGATGCTTTGGGATCGGGGCTGCAGCGACGTCTAAAGTCGGCGGGCAGTCGTTAAGGAGTTAACTCCCTGTGTGCCTCAAATAAGAGTTACTGATATGTGAGAGACATGGAGGTAATAATTAGGTATCTTCATAATTAAGGTCCTTTATTAGTACTCCCATATGTCTCACATATTAGTAACCCTTATATAGGGCAAAACAGGGGTTAATATGAGGACATGATGGGGTTAACTGCTATTATGGAAGCAAAATGGAGTTACTGAACTAAATTAATATCCCCAAATGCCGACATTAATAGGCATAGTAAAATAAGGTTACCTGTATGTTTCTCTTTACTGTAGCATCCTCTCCTCCATGTGACAGACAACTTCTATAGGAGTCGGACACAATGAATCCTGGCCACTGACATATCTGCAGGGTAGATGCTAATCCTAGGGGGCTAAAGGACCTCCCATCCTTTTTTTTGTTTTTTTTTTTTAAATTTTTTTTTTTACATTTTTCAAGTATTTTAGTATTTGAAAATAATTTTGAAGAAGTATTTAGTATTTGTATTTAAAATACTTCTGGATTAAAGTATTTAGTATTTATATTTAAAATACTTCAGTCATGAGTATTTTGTATTTTGTATTTAAAATACTTTCCCAAAGTATTTTCCCGAACACTGACTTTTATATACCTGTCTCTCTTAGTACCTAAACCAGGCCTTCAGATTTCAGGGCTTATGTATACCAGCTATACTCTGTTTTGATTAAAAACAACCTGCAGTAGATGGGCGAAGAGGAAGATCAAAATGGACCCTAAAATGGCCCTAATCTAAACTGAGGTCACTTTTCTACTGGTAGGTGGGATCTGACAATTTGATCAAAATGTGCGCTTAAAACCTCACATTTTCATGTACTGTATACTAGATGTAGCAGTAATGCAATTTGAAATAAATAATATATTTAGTGTCCATTTGTATCTCACCATGTGCAGAGTGCTGCTGGTTTGTTTCTTTGTGTTTGAAGCTATGGAAGTGTGCACCTGTACTATTTATTCCACATTGTAGGTGCTAATAATTTTTGTATTTTATTGGCTAGTGTGAACAGCGGCTTTTTCTTTTTAAATAGTTAACATTGTCAATGAATATCACCAAATACAGTGAATTACAAAAGTATTGATACCTCTTAAATTGTCCCTCATTTTAAATGTTACATCCACAAACTTAAATATGTCTTATCGATATTTTATGTAATTGAGCAACATAAAGTATTTATGAAGTGTAGAGAAAATGATACATGCTTTTCCATATTTTTGCTAATAAAAAAACTGAAAAGTGCATATGTATTCAGCTCCCTCAGTCAATACTTTTTAGGACAACCTTTAGATGCAATAACAGCTGTAGTCTGTTGGGGTATGTTTCTACCAGCTTTACACATCTAGGGGCTGGAATTTTGCCCTTTCTTATTGTAATATAGCTGTAGCTCAGTCAGATTGGTTGGTGAATGTTTGCGAAAAGTAATTTTAAAGTCCTGCCACAGATTCTCAAAGGGATTTAGATCTGGACTTTGACTGGGCCATTTTAACACATGAATTTAAACCATTATATTGCACCTTTGGCTGTATGTTTAAAGTCATTGTCCTGCTGGAAGGTGAACCTACGACCCAGTCTCAAGTCTTTTGCAACCTCTAACAGGTTTTCCTCCAGGATTGCCTGGTATTCTGCCACAGCCATGCTTCACAATGATGATGGTGTGTTCAGGGTGA
>JAODAL010077416.1:0-13280 GCA_025379985.1 Phyllomedusa bahiana | reverse complement strand
TTAATTTTAGTGTGCTGCGTAATGAACAGTACTGGGTGCGCAAAAGTCAAAAAACACGTATCTGTTATGTTTTCGTATAATACACGGTATTTTTTGCACCTTTCAATTCACCTGTGGTGAATATAGAATTGCTGTTTTAAGATTTACGTAGATGCTGCGTCAATGAACAGTACTGGGTGCGCAAAAGTCAAAAAACACGTAACTGTTATGTTTTGATATAATAAACGGTATTTTTTGCACCTTTCAATTCACCTGTGGTGAATATAGAATTGCTGTTTTAAGATTTACGTAGATGCTGCGTCAATGAACAGTACTGGGTGCGCAAAAGTCAAAAAACACGTAACTGTTATGTTTTGATATAATAAACTGTATTTTTTGCACCTTTCAATTCATCTGTGGTGAATATAGAATTGCTGTTTTAAGATTTACGTAGATGCTGCGTCAATGAACAGTACTGGGTGCGCAAAAGTCAAAAAACACGTAACTGTTATGTTTTCGTACGATACACGGTATTTTTGGCAACAAACAACCTGTGCTGAGTGCTGACTACAAGATTGCTGGATTGTAATTTAAGTGCAAGGTTGAAATATAAACAGTCACAGGTGTAATGGGTAAAATTGAACACCTATCTGAAATGTATACTGATAATAAAAGTGGAGTTTTGCAGCTAACAAAGAGACCTGCAGTTACTAGAAATGATGTTTATCCAATATAAGTTCAGACTGCCCAATATCCAGGAAATACTTCAATAGCAAACTGTTAATAATAAAGATATTCCACTACAATATCTACACTAAGTCTTGGTGAACTTTATCCAATGTTCTTTATAGATAGAGCTTGTCTGTGTTCGCCCGCGGGGGCCCCCCCCGCTCCCTCCGCCGTGACTTTACACCGGTAGATGCTGCTTTAAAATTCTCTAGCTAACTACATAAAATCTTCAAATCTCTAATATAACTAAATTGGAAGGATCACAGCTAATAGCAGAGGTTTCTCTGTGCAGAAATAGACTAATTTCGCTGAGCTGTGTGGCCACAGGCAGAGCGCACGTCCTTTCCCTATGAGACGCTGAGAGACACTGAGGCTGAAACAGGAAACGCTGTTCTATGTAAAACGAGGTCATGTGATTTTTCAGCCATCGCAACCATACACATCCCAGTCATGACGTCGCACACACATCTCACCCTGCTCTATTCTATAATCTGATTTGCTGGCCGCCAAAATTACAGGAAGCGCCGAAAAAGGCGCGATCTTAATAGATGATGCTCAGATTTTAACCTTAATTATCGCATGATCTGGAAAATTCGATCACTATAAAAACCTTGCCGATTTCAACTTTGTCGATAAAAATCGCTCAACACTAGCAGTAAGTCAACCCTAATACATCAGTTTAAAAGAAAAAAAAAACTATTTGGGTTTAAGAGGAGTACAGTTATGATAGATTTTTTTTGGCCGCTATATACCAGAAATTGATCCGGACCTACCCTAATTGAATTGCAATTGAAATTTGATTTGCCTTGATTGATCTCATTTGACTTTTATCTGAATCCAAAGCACAGCACTATTTATGGTCAAAGAGTAAATTGTGAACACATTTTTGTCTTTCTTGTAAGGAAAATATAATTCTTTTAAAGGGACTTTTCCAAAAGGAAAATCCCTTTCTGCGGCTGGCTTGTAACTCGCTATGGGCCGGTGTCCGTAAATGGGAACAAGGCCGTGCTTACACAGTTCACTCCAATTCAAGCCTATAAGATTTCCAAATTTAGCCGAGCACACTCACTTGGATATGTTTGGAACTTACATACAAAAGAACGTAAAGAACTGTGTAAGCGCAGCCATTTCCCCATTGCATGAGGACAACTTGTAGTGAGCTACAACCTTGTCTGTAAAAGGGATTTTGCTTTGTGGCAAAACCCCTTTACTGTTTTTGTTTTATTTTATAATATACCTGCAGCCATGATTTGCTTAAAATCTCACCACGAATTAAAAACTGAGTGACCATGTATGTTATGTTAACCAAAGTTTCATTCTGTAGACACATGTATACATCACCTTTTCAACCTGCTCTTACATTTAAAGATTCACAAAAATCTGTTCTACTTGACCTTGTTTTCAGTTCAAAGCAAATTAAACTTTAGATCAATATTCAATACTCTTGTATTATTCCCAGTAGAAGCATTACATACAATATGGACGCTGCATAAACATAAATTAATAAAGCTTGTATGGAGCAGATTATGTAAACGGCATGATACCTGCGTAACAGAATTCTAACTCTTTTAATTTTGTTCGGTTGCCATGGTAGCACAAGAACTAGACTTGTGTGACAGTTCCGATTAACAATGAAGTCACATTGTTACATTAAATAGGAGTAATAGCTCCGCTACAGGATATAACACCTACTGATGGAGCACATCTTCATTAAAAGGGTAATATATTTCACCTAAAACTTTTGACATACAAACCAGTGAAAACAGCTGGAACGAGTGCCTCTTAAAGTCGCTGCACATATTGTATGTATGATATATCAACATGTATTGCAGTTATATAAAGGATCATGTATACACCACTGAAAAATATAAGAGAATTAGAACCTACTAAGGAGATACATGATCAAGCAAAAGCAGAAAGCCATAATACATTTATACATATCACAGAAGTCTAATTTGAATCCCAATGTACTTTATAATCCGTAACAGTGATTTATTAGCACATGGGCATGCTGGGTATTCTTGCAAAGGATCCATCCGTACTAATCTATATCCGGTTATGAGTGGTGTGCCCCAGGGCTCAGTATTGGGTCCTCTTTTATTTAATTTATTTATTAATGATATAGTGGAAGGGATCAATAGCACGGTTTGTATTTTTGCAGATGACACCAAGCTATGCAGGGTAGTGCAATCTATGGAATATGCTCATAAATTGCAAAAGAGACCTGGACACACTGAATGTTTGGGCACACACTTGGCAAATGGGGTTAAAGGTGGATAAATGAAAGGGTCTGCATCTGGGTAAGAATAATCAGCATACATCAAAAGTACAAGGGGGGAAAAACTTGGAGAATTGCTTGTTGAGAAAGATCTGGGCGTTCTTGTAGATCATAGACTACAGAACAGCATAGAATGTCAATCAGCTGCCTCTAAGGCAAGCAAGATATTATGTGTGTATTAAAAGAGGCATGGAATCACGGGACAAGGATGTAATTCTACCGCTGTATAAAGCATTAGTGCGACCTCACTTAGAATATGCTGTTCAGTTCTGGGCCCCAGTTTATAGAAAAGATGTAATGGAGCTATAGAGAGTGCAAAGACGGGCAATCAAACTTATAAGGGGAATGGGGCATCTTAGTTACGTGGAGAGGTTAGTAGAATTTAACTTACTTAGTCTTGAGAAAAGACTGCTTCAGTGGGACATGATTAATTTATATAAATATATAAATGTTCCCTACAAAAAGTATGGGGAAAAATTGTTTCAAGTAAAGCCCCCTCAAAAGACAAAGGGGAATTCCGTTTGGCTAAAGAAAAAAAGATTCAATCTCAAGAGGAGAAAAGCGTTCTTCACTGTAAGAACTGTAAATCTGTGGAATAGCCTGGCTGAGGAGCTGGTCACAGCAGGAACAATTGCGAGTTTCAAGAAAGGCTTAGATAACTACATGAAACTAAAGAATATTAATGCATACGTAGCTATGTAAAATTCTGGATTCTGGCTGGTGGAGGCTCCGGGGTCAGAGATAGGGTCTCCACTAGAGCAGATTGGTTCTTGCCTTGTGGGTTTCAGGGCATTAACCAATGGGTAGGCTGGGTTTGAAATCCTTGTCTCTCTTCCTTAATCCACATTTTACCCAGCCTTGATTGAACTTGATGGACACGTGTCTTTTTTCAACCGTACTAACTATGCAACTATGTTCAGATCAGAATTTTTCCCTAATTTTCCAATCACCCACTTCAACATTTGACTCTCTTACTAAATCAGAAGAAAGAGAAAAACGACAACTTGTAGGAAACAGCGGGGATGTCTGCCTTTGCAAGACAAATGTTACTGTTTTTATTGCTTGCAATGTTATGGAAGCACAATATTGTAACATGTTTGGGGGAGTCAATTAACAGCTCCGGACAACGTTGTCTTACTGTGTGCATTTCCATTACTGGAAGAAGAGTCTCTGCGATTTGGGTTCCAAAAATTCTATTTGTGTGGTGAAGGGTTGCAGGAAGTGTAAGAGAAAGAAGGTTTTTGTTGGAGGTATCAATAAATATCAGTTTAGTTTATACATTCTTATGGTTGTCTAGGCAGGGGGTCCATTGCACGGCTTTCTCATATGCTTCATGCTGTTAAGATGGTTCTATTTTGTTATTTTCCTTTGCTACATGTAATCTCTCTTCCCTGCAGGCAAACAGCAGCATTTCCTGTTTGAAAGCAATTTCCCTTTGGCCTGTAAAACTACAAGCCCAGGATGATTTGCTGTTCTTTGTCTATCTTCCTACCTCCCAACCTCTGTTTGCCTCCTTCATATTAAAAGCCTTGGGAGGCAGGGGTCTGTAAAAAAGCCAAACCCTTTTGGTCATGTGATCTCCTGGGCTCCACACAGAGCTGTTTTCTGTGCTGACATACAACTACTGAGCTTACTGTCAGCAAACAGCAGATGTTGAATTGAGGAAACCGGGGGCGTGGCCTGACCAAGGATGTGAGCAGACCTGTGCCTGGTGAGCTCCCATCTACAGCTCCTTTCTGCAGCCCAAATAAACCCTTTACAACCATCCTGCTAACTAAAAAGCAACCCTCTGAGGACATGAACATCAGACTTGTTATCCTGTGAAAACCTGGGGTCTGTATCTACAATGGCACTGGAGCTGAAGCAAAATAACTCCTCTGGGAACCTCTCACATCTACTAAGGTAGGCTTGTAACAGCTACCCTTTCCAGGGCTGCTGCTGGCCTCACTGAAATCTGCCTACAAAGCTACTGCAGCACATGTCCTGCTTTATATGAAAGTTTATCTGCCACCTCTTGGAAAGCACTGGTGCTCAGGAGACATTTTAGTGAGCTATTCAATCAGCAGTGCTGTGCTCAGTGTAACCCTGCAGTGCCCAGCATTCCTCCATTACCAGAACTTTCCTGCTGAGTCATGCTGCAATATCCCCTTTGACAGCCTCACAATCTCAGTCTGAGACTATTATAACCTTTCTCTGCACCCTCCATACACCTCCTGATATAAGAACTTGCTGTTTCAGTGCACTGGACCCTGCTACTTCTTGGAAGCACTGGTGATCAGGAATCATTTTAGTGAGCTATTCAGTCAGCAATGCTGCGCTCAGTGTCAGTTTAAACCTGGTGTCCAGCATCCCTCCACTGTCAGGACTTTTCTGCTAATTCCTGCTGCAGTATTATATCTGAAAGTCTCACCATCTAAGCCTGAGTCTATTATAGGCTTTCTCTGCATCCTCCATACACCTCCTGACATAAGCACTTTCTACTTCAGTGCACTGGACCCTGAACTCACTCACAGTGCTCCTACACTCTCCTCTAGAGACTTTATCTGCATGTAGAGACTGTTTACAATCACCGGCCAGAAGTATCCTTTATTCTGCTCCTTATTTAGAAGCAGCTCCATACTATCACTACCTGATAAAGAAAGGAGAACAGGAGGAAAAAGAAAACAACATCAAAAAACTTCCTTCTACATTACAGCTTTATTTCTTAATATCCAACTTCTTACAGCCCTGTCGCAGTCTTTCAAATCTCACGTTCCAGCAATGGGAGGCACTACAAAGAAAAATCCAAAGACTAAGCCAACTAAGTTGCCAGAATTCTTTTCTTCATCATCACTGACCCGCTCTTCGTCCTGATGGGAGCTTCATTTCCCTCCCCCATCCTCTCCCTCTCCTTCAAGAGCAGAATCAGTGGATTTAGATCAGCTGGATCCTTTGGACACCCAACCTCTCACCGTTGCATCGCTTCATCAACTCTTCTCCACTTTCCGCACTTCTATACTATCTGACCTAAAGCAAATGATGGGAGAATTGAGACAAGATATTCAGTCTCTTGCATCACGAACTGAGCACGTTGAGACTAAGATGTCAGAGTTTGCTGCCTCTCATAATGCCTTAATCGACGCCAATAGTGTGCTGGAAGAAGAGGTACAGCATCTTTCAGCCAAAATCTTAGACCTAGAAGATAGGTCTCGCCGCAACAATGTTAGAGTCCGTGGCATCCCGGAATCTGTTACTCCTGATGCACTTAATACCTACCTAACAGACCTTATGGCTCTAGTACTGCCGGGTGCAAATCAACAAGAGCTGACAATAGACCGGATACATAGGATCCCAAAACCGAAAAATCTACCACAGCAAGTCCCGAGGGACACTATTGCTCGGATCCATTTTTACAACACAAAAGAAAACTTCTTAAGAGCTCTCCGCAAAGCTGATAAATTACCAGAACACTTCCAGACAATTTCCATTTTCCCTGACCTTTCAGCAGCCACCATGCTTAAAAGACGGGAGTTCCAGCCTTACACCAAGCTTCTACGGGAAAGAGATATTCACTACAGATGGGGTTTTCCAGTCAAGCTTATCATTGTTAGAGATGGTACCCAATTCGTTTGTGGCTCCCCAGAAGAGGCCTGCTCTACTTTAAAAAGCTGGAAGTTGATCTCTCCTGAAGAATCTAGTCCTGTCCATAAGAAGCACGCACATCCAGAGATGATCACCCCCTTGTGGTCAGACAAAGCCTCCCACAGTAGACCAAGACCTTTGGACTGATTGTCATTCAGTATCCTTTTGGTTGTACTACCCATAGGAGCTCCTGATGGGAACTTCTCATGCTTCACTCATTTAGAATTATTATTTTTCTTTTTTTCTGAATCTGTTCCTTCCTTTTTAGGTTCAAGGCAGGACTTTGCCCACAATATTTTTTCCTTTTTAGGAATAATTTAGTTTCTTGCAATGACTGTTATCGCGATGTTCTTGTTTTTGGTTCTTGTTCATAATGTGGTTCTTGTTCATAACTCTTTACTTGTTGTAACCCTCTTTTTTTCAGGTGTTTATGATACTGACAATGTCATCGTAGCTCACTGCATGCTTCCCTACTTACATCATGTCTATTAAACTTCTTACATATAATGTTAAGGGGTTAAATTCGCCCTTCAAACGCTCTTTGCTTTGGAGAGATGTACTTAAATCACAAGCAGATATTATTTGCTTGCAAGAAACACATCTCACTTCTAAAGATCAACATAGATTGAAACATAAAAATTTCCCATACATTTTCCAAGCTCATTCTCCTAAAAAACGAGCTGGTGTAGCAATTCTAATAAAGAATTCTATTTCATTCTCTCTTTTACAATCTATTACTGACCCAGAAGGTCGCTATGTTATTATTGTCTGCACAATTAACTCCAAACCCTATACACTCACATCAATTTATGCTCCAATGAGAAACAAATTACTTTCATTAAGAAAGTTGTTAAAAAGGCAAAAAGCATTAGAAGAGGTGGGTTGATCCTCGGAGGAGATTTTAATTCAGTTGTTTGTGCTAAATTGGATAGGTCTGGCTTACGAACTAACCCTGCAAATGATCTTCAATCATATTTATTAGAGGAAGACCTTCATGACATCTGGAGGTACTTACATACCACGGAGAGAGATTATACATTCTTTTCTGCCCTTAAAAATGTACACTCTAGAATCGACTTCTTTTTACTAGATAAAATAGTTCTTAATCAGCTCTTGTCATCAGATATTGAATATATAACGTGGTCCGACCATGCCCCTGTTGAAATGTGCCTAGAATCTAAAATTCAATCCTCAAATACTTCACTTTGGCGCCTCAATAATTTTCTTCTTAAAAAACAGGAGATCAGCTCGTATATTGCATCTGAGATTAAACATTTTTTTTTCAACTAACATCTCTTCTGTCTCCTCTAGTAGCTCCCTGTGGTGTGCCCATAAAGCCTTTATTAGAGGTATATTTATCCAAGTAGCAAGTAGAGAAAAAAGGAAATGCCAACAAGCCCTGTGTGATTTATTGTCTGATATTGAGAAACAAGAAAAAGCATTTAAACTTGATCCATCCCCTCAAAACAAAGACTCCCTAGTAGATTTGAGGAATAAATTAAGAACAATGTATCTTCACAAATATGATTTCAACCTGGCCAAAATGAGATGGCAATTCTATCTACAAGGAGACAGGCCAAGCAAACTGTTGGCGAAGCGAGTGAAACAGGTTCACGCCAAAACCAGAATCACTCACCTCTCTTCATCCAATGGTGATAAAATTATAAATCCAATAGACATTTCAAATTACTTAGCTGACTACTACTCTAACCTCTATAACCTACAAGAGAGCGAACATCTCTCCCCACCCTCTGAAGAGCACATTAATCATTTCTTAAATTCTGTTAACCTCCCAGTACTATCTAGTGCCCAGCTAGCTGAATTGAATAGTCCCTTTTCACTAGCCGAAGTCCAGAAAGCAATACGCTATAGTAAAACAAACAAAGCCCCTGGTCCTGATGGCCTTTCTAATGAGTACTACCAACTCTTCTCAGACCTTCTTTCTCCACATTTAACATCACTTTGTAATGAGATAGTTTTAAGAAAACAACCATTAAAAGAACTCCTTTCGGTAATTATAACTACAATCACAAAACCTGGGAAAGCTCCAGATCAACCATCTAACTATAGACCCATTTCCCTTTTAAATTCAGATATTAAAATATACGCAAAGCTTATTTCCACCCGCCTTAATTCATTAGTATCATTCCTGATCCATAAAGATCAAGTGGGCTTCATTCCAGGGAGGCAGGCTAGAGACGCTACCAGGCGCCTAGTAGATCTTGTACAGATTGCTGGCTCTTCTGTCTCAGATGTGGCTTTTTTGTCCCTCGATGCAGAAAAAGCCTTCGATAGGGTTAACTGGGTTTACATTCGCTCTGTCTTGATAAAATTTGGCTTATCAGGTTTTATCTTGGATGCTATAATGTCCCTCTACTCCACGCCTTCAGCACAAGTCCTCACTTCCGGATTTCTTTCTTCCCCTTTTGATATTTCAAATGGCACGCGTCAGGGATGCCCTCTTTCCCCCCTGATTTTTGTGTTATGCATGGAGCCCCTAGCTGAACATATTAGAGCCAACCCCCTTATATCAGGCCTACGAATTAATAATGTTCACCATAAAATAAGCTTATATGCTGATGATGTGATGCTTATAACCACCAACCCTTCCTCTTCCATTGAAGAAATTCTTAAACTTCTAAATCTCTTTTCTACTCTCTCCTTTTATAAATTAAATAGATCTAAATCTGTTCTGTTTCCAGTGAACAATGTGTCAGCTCAACAACTTAAACTAGGATCTCTTGGATTTAATTTGGCAGAGCAAAATGTTGACTATTTAGGCATTAAAGTCTCTCCTACCCCCATTCTAACTATTAATGATAATTATAACCTCTCAATTTATCATGGACTGCCAGAATTAATGTTGTGAGGATGTCTTTGCTTCCTAAATTTATTTATGTTTGCAGGGCTATCCCCTATTTACTTCCTTCCCCTATGATACATAAATTTCAACATTTACTTGCAAAGTTCATTTGGAATGGCCGCAGGCCTAGAATTAAGAAAGACCTGCTATACTTTAGTCATAAAAAAGGTGGCCTAGCTGTTCCTAATTTGGCTGCCTACAACTCAGCAATTATTCTGGAGCAGGCCTTTCATCTGTGGAACCAATCTGAAGATAATCTTTGGACACATATTGAAACCACCTCTTTCACTCCCAATCCAGTAAACCTACATCTGATCTCTTCATTAGTAGGTGCCCCCCCTCCAACTGCTTCATTAAGATCTCTAACTGATCTCTTCAAAGCATGGTTCTCATATGTAGTTCCAAATAATTGGATTTATATACAAAAGGAAAATCTCTCTCCTATTTCCTTATGTTGTTTGAACTCCAACCTTGCGTTTCATGCTTGGAGTAAATACAATATAACATCAATTGAGCAATTATATGATGACCAGGGACTAAAAACCTTTAAAGACCTGGAAAAAACTTACAATCTCCCTACCTCAATGTTCTTTCAGTATCTCCAACTTAGGCATGTGATACAATCTATTCGTTGGCCCCACTCGAATACTTCTCTCTCAGATTTCCACAACTTCATATTTAAAAAGAAAGGTTATGAGAAAGGTCTCTCCTTGCTTTATAACATGATTCTTATGGATAAGACTCAAGGAAAATTCTCTACCATGACCAAATGGGAGAGAGATCTATACCAGACCTTTTCCATAGAGCAATGGAACCAGGCACACTCTATCCCCCCAAGGTTTTCCAAATGTGCCAATCATCAAGAAACCATGCACAAGATTCAACTTAGGTGGTACTTACCACCTACCAGACTAGCCCATATGTTCCCGGGCTCTTCCAATTTTTGTTGGAAAAGATGCGGGCAGCAAGGAACCATGCTTCATGTCTGGTGGGGTTGCCCAATAATTAAAAAGTTTTGGAAGGGCATTGGCCTCTTATTACAGGAAGTAATTGGGATCACTTTACAGCTTTCCCCGGAATTAGCACTCCTAGATATAAATTTTACTGAGATACCGCCTGTTCACAGAACAGTTTCTTTTCACATATTAATTGCCGCTAGAACAGCTATAGCATATCACTGGAAGGACCCTAAGGCCCCTTCTATTACGGAGGTTATCCGCCGTATAAATTTTAGCTGCGCCTGTGAACTAAGGTTGATTGATCCCCCTTTTTACTCTCACAAAAAACGCTCTCTATGGGATACTTGGATTTCCTCCAGGTATTACTCACCTGACGGTTTATAACACCTGTATTATTGATTTAATGTTTCTTCAACCAATATTTGCTCATAATATAACCTCGGTTAGTTGTTTACTGTTTTCTATTTTACTGCTTCTCATGCTCATCTGAACATGTACTGATTTCTACCTGATGATATCAAATAGCTCTACCATCCTTTGTATAACCGTTGTGAATCTACTCTTTCGATTATATTGATTCTCATATCTATACATGTCAATATCAATAACCATGTTTAAAGAATTGAGGAAACCTACGGAAAATGTCATGAAAATGCATGATAAAAATGCCTAACTATAGAATAGATAATATTTAGAAATTATAATTTTTTGCACTGGACAGCCCCTTCATTAAGACACATTTTTATCCAGAAGAAGGTATACAGAAACAAAGATAAATAAGATCTGCTGCATTTGGGACACAGTAATGTATAATACTGCAGCTGCTGAAATATACAGGATCTGAGGCAGATTGCTTCTGTAGAAAGAAATAAATAACCAACAAAAACCTCACCGGGCAAAAATATATAAATGATATAACCATAAGGTGAAAACCAAACAAACCAATAACAAAACCTTAAGGTAAAATGAAACTTTATTTTGTAATAAAAAACATAAAACAATATATAATAACAAAATAAACAATATACAACACCACCCAAAAGAACAAGGCAATCCACAGCGACAACTAAAGGAAAATACGCTAAACAGTATCTTGACCAAGATAAAATATAACCATAATAAATGACAATGCATAAAATAACATACTTAGCCAATGGGCCAACCTAAGTGTGGAGGGATGCCAGACCCCGATGCGCGTTTCACCTGAACGCTTCCTCAAGCATTTTTTGGAATGGTTTGACCCAAACTGTCGTAGCTCTGTTCCATAGATGTATGAACCAACCTACAAAGCGGCAAACATGCGCCAAAGATTAGTGCGAAATTGTCGTTCACATCCAAACCAGTTTCAGTGTGGCATGGCTGAGATTACTTTTGCCTTAGAATAGGACACATTTATAAAATGCTGTGAGACACTTTCATACACATTGTCAGATCATACACTATTAAAACTGGTTTGTATATGTCCCCCTTAGTGTTTTTGCTGCATTAAGGAGTTAATTTTATGTTTTTGCTGAATGTTATTCATGTGTTTTTTTAACACCTTAACGAAATAGGATGTACTGGTACATCCTAGTGTCAGTAAGTTCCTATGTAGCGGGATTACTAGGAGGCTGGTGTCAGCTGCTAATTCTAAACCCTAAAATTGCAGTTTTGTTTGGTCAATTCCCATCCCCTAAAAATGTAAATAAAAAGTCATGAAAATGTTGCATATATTCCAAGATGGTGCCAAAAAAGTACAATTCAGTCCGCAAAAAATGCACCCTCACTCAAGTCTATTGAAGGAAGAACAAAAAAGATATTGGGCGCAGAAAATGATGATGCGGCACAAATTTAAGAAATAGAGAATGTTTGTATTTTTAACGATACTAAAACATAACAAAATCCCTACATATCTGCTATTGCTGGAATTATATCAACCTGCAGAATACAGATATACAGCATATAGTTTATATCGCAAAACTCCCGCAAACATGGCACAAGTATGTTTTTTTTTTTTAGAAATTCTTTTTGGTTTCCCAGTATATTCTATGGTAAGAACAATGACATCATTAAAAATTGCATCATATTATCCCATCTTGTGGATGGAAAAAAAATAAAATAATGGACATTAGAAGGCATGGGGAAAAAAATAAAGAGCCATATTTTCATGATCGTCTTTCTACATGTGTTTTTATTGTAGTTAAGCAATACATGCATTATTACATGCAGTAATGCTACATATGAACCCAGCCTTGAACATACTTTTCATTAAATATTATGGGCGACATGTCCCATTAAGGCTGCAACATTTTTTTGGTGTATTTTCGCCAAAAAAACTGTTGATGCTCTATTTTCTATAGAAATTAACTGTAATACACTAAACTAGGTGCATTTTACACCAAGTACGACACTTTTGAATGCGCCTCAGTTAGGCACCTCAAATATGCTATGCAAGTTATATCACTCACCAGATTTTTGACAGGTTCATTCATTAAGGTGCACTATACAATCATTTAATGCGCCTTAAAACTGGCATGTGGGTGTCTCTTTCTGACATGTCACCCTATGTCTTAATTGGTACTCAAACTTTGTAGTTAGACATTTTCATGTTTTGGATGAAGGTATAATGGGCAAGTGTTATTGATGTGAATATCTTTGACAAGGGTCAAATTGTGTTGGAGAGACGACTGGGACTGGGTGAGAGCATTTCTGAATCAGCAGTTAGGTGTTTCCAGTATGCAGTAATTAGTACCTACTATCATTAGTCTAAGGGTATGTTCACACAGCGTGTTGAGTGTATGATCAAACGCTTTTTGATACGTGTTTGGATCCATCTGTTGGACTCTAAACTGACCCAAACGTACAAAAAGAA
>JAODAL010077415.1:0-13281 GCA_025379985.1 Phyllomedusa bahiana | reverse complement strand
TCGTTGTGACTAGCAGTGTTTTACTGTTCTGTCTTCTTACACGTTTCACTGTGTGTATTCCGACCCCAGCTAAACCTTCTCCTATGTTTCCAATAAATCCAAACTTTGTTCTGAACTTTTAACTCTTTTTATTAGTTAACAGCTTGAACGTGAGTGAATGGATAAGGCATGGAGTTGATAGGAAGAATTATGCGGTAAAACTACAAACAATGCAGAAACACAGATGTCAGTGATCAGCATGACAACATGATAATGAATTTATAGTACACTCTTAGTACAGGAGCCATGGCAAGAAACTGGCTGCCTAAACATGTGAGCACATAGGATAGAAATACATGAGGTCCCCGGATAATAACTGCTTTCTAACTTTTAAACATTTTTTAAATAATACACTCACATCACAGATACTGATCAAACTCTTACCAGCTATGCTAAGTCGGAGAAATGGATAAAGATGAGTGCACAGGAGAGCAGTGAAGTGTCACTGACTCTGTCCGATTCTGCTCTGAAATGGCCTTTTCTTCCAGCATGCACTTCCCTGTGACATCATTCTCCCAGAATTCTCTGCAGTTTTAAAAGTGGATCTGTAAAACATTATATAAAGCATGTACAACTTTGGCCAGCAGATGGCACTATTAACAAACAAGTATTGCATACGTGGCTATCTGGCAATATTCTTTCAACCCTGCTAGACAGAACATCACCCATAGGTGTTTGAGTATTGGTTCCCGTTCATTTCTTTTGACTACTGTTTGTTCCTAATCTTGACATTGGCTTTGTTCCTGACCTTGTTCGTGCTTCATTTCCTGTGTTGTCTGCTTGGTACATGCAGTCCAACTTTGTTTCAAACCCATGGTCTTGTTCTTAAATTGTTACTGCTTCATCCTTTAATTGTCTGCTTAATACAATAGTTAACTATTTGGGGGTTTATCTTGACTTTTTCGTGACTTTACGCCTGTTCATCCCTGGTTTTTTTTATACCTGGTACTTGTAGTCCTACTATTGGACAACCATTCTTTATGTTCCAGTTTTTTCAGTGTTCCACCAGCATCTGGCTGCCATTCACTGATTGTTCTGGGTATTACAACCCTGTAGCAAAACCCAGACCTCCTTGTGGGGGTAAAAGAGGTTGTCTCACCGTGCTTTTTTACAGAGCCACAAGCAGCTTCAGACTCACACTACCTGGTTAGGCTGTGGGTGGTTCTACAGCAGTAATTGGCATATCAGCTCTAATGTTCCTAGCTGATCATGAAAGAGGGACATGAGTGCTGGAAGTTTGTAAACAGCAGTGCACAAAGCTACAGAGCTCTCAAGAGTGAAAGCTTGTCAGTAAACATTGAAAACAAGCTCTCATCTTCAAGATAAGGAGTACTAGAAGGAAGAAATGTCGCCTTCGGTTTTTGCTGATCTCTGTCACCTCATCCCTAGCCAATCTGACTACTTCACTTACTGCATATGCCTCTCTAATACATTCCTAACTCTTTGTTATCGATCACTGGTCTACTGTATTGGACTTTGAACCTCCCACCTTTCTATCCGGTGTAACGGTGAGCAGTAGTGGCTCCTCTGGACCACCGCAAGCGATGGTATAGGCCACGCCAGGCAGCGGAATCTAAGTAGGTCCTGGTATTCACCAGAGCCCGCCATAAAGCGGGATCGACTTACTGCAGCGGGAGTCTACCAGGTCGCTACCCCTGACGTGACTTGCTTGCGGTGGCAGCCGAGGTGAAGAGTGGTACAAAATCGTAAGGCAAACTCGGAGTTGGGGACAGGCGGTAAGTTCAGGACAGGCAGCTATGGTTCGTGGTCAAGGAACAGAGGCAAAAAGGTACGGTACACGATATATCAGACAAGACACTAGAAACGCTTCCTCTGTAGGCGATCAGGTACTAAAGATCCGGCAAGGTGATCAGGAAAATGCAGACGTAAATAGGGGCAGCGTCCCGGGATAGGGAATTAACGGGGCGCTGGCCCTTTAAATGTAATACTCCTACGCGCGTTCCCATTCCTTTCTGCTGCTCACCCCACGGCTCACCACACATCAACTGGATGAAGATGGCAGGTTCAACATTTTTTAAGTATAGCTAAGGATCTGTATTAAAATATCTGTTTTTTGCATGGGAGTGGGGACGCGCGCCGGGAGACAGAGGCATCGGCAGGTGCGTGGCCAAGTAAGTGAGTTGGGGACAGTGCAGCAGATCGAGCTCGTCTGCGACCCAACATGCGGGTCGCGGCGCCGCTCGCCAGCGGGGTATGGATGCGCCTGCGACCCGGAGAGATGGTCGCAGATGCACCTGTGACATCCGGTATGTTTCTAATTGCTTAACGTGCTATCACTGATCACAGTGACCCTTACTACAGCTAATCTTCTTATGTTTGCTTCTATTCTAGCTAGACATTATCCAGAGAATCACTCATCATAATGGCTAGGTGTGCCAAAGTCCTGGGGCCAGATGAATACCTTGTGGTAAAGTGGGATGCTATAACCACCCACTGTATTATTTACCTTGGTATTGATGGAATCAGATAATTACAATAGGAGTCACATAGTAGTCCTGATTAGCAGCCAGAATATTTAAAATTATGTAGGTAAAGCGACAGAAGAAAGCTCAAAAATTATTTGTAATAATAAATCACAGATTTTAGCAAGGGCATTACCGGAGAGGTACAGACAGTGCTCCTGCCAAGGGTTCTGATAATTTTATTTTGTTTTTAAACGGGGCCCAATTATATGGTGCTAGATAAGAACTAATAATAGGCTTGAGGCCAGATGCTTTGGCTGTATGAGGCCCTACAATTACTTATGGTAGCTCTTGATATCTGTAAATTAATCCTCCAGTTTAAAAGGATACTAGGTTTTAACCCTGGTGACGCTTCATAGTTAAAGGGATATTACCGTATTTTTTGGACTATAAGACACACTTTTTCCCCACAAAATTTGGGAGAAAAATGGTGGCACGTCTTAAAGTCCGAAAAATACGGTAGGTTGAAAAAACTCTTGTTCAGTGCCCTAGTTTTATTTAAAGCAGACATGAGGGCTCACTTGCTTAAAAAATTTAAGAAAATGTGACTTTATTTCTTGTATTGAGGATTTTCTCTGTGTGTTTTCTATGACATTTTCTATCAGATGCATTATAAGTCTACTTTAGTGAAGTGGTTCAGGTGCATTAAGAAAAAGAGATCATGCTTTATCTATAGACCAATTTTCTGCTAAATGATCTTACAAAATATAAAAAAAACTGCAGAATATTATGCAAAACAATTTTCTGGAATATATAAATTGTCATTTGGATTTGGTGCACCTGGATCTGTTACGATCACATAAAGAACAACTTCTTAAGTGCATATTTCAGTTCCTATAAGTGTCCTCCATTATACACCGTGCTTTCAGACAAGCCTACATTATATAGGCTAGTGAGATCGGAAGACAAAATGCTTAATCTGTAATTATAAAGCTTCTTTCTTTACTTGAAGAATGCCCTGTCTTAATTTATGATTGATTGACTACTAGGATACATTACCTTAACTTTTACTGGGATATTAATGTAACAACATCACCAAAAACGACAATGTTGCAGTTCTTTTTGACATCAGCAATGTAATCTAATGTCTTTTAAGTTGTAGAGAGAATCCTTTTATCCTTTCATTATTGTTACATTGTATTTTGTGCTAATGAAGGTCTCGCTTGTCATTCAAAAGCAGAGATAAAAGTTTAGCTAAATTTATGATAGAGCCTGAAATATAGCTGAAAATGCAACACAATAGATTGATTACAACAAGTTCAAAATGTAATCTCTGCTCGTTTACTCTTGAGGGATCCCAACAACCTATTTGGGGTGGGTTGGCTCTTAGGGGTTTCCTTTAAGAAAAAGCTCTGCCCCCGGTGCTATGACCCCGGTTAAAAGCTTTGTTTGCAAGCGACTTCTTCTATGTTTTTTGGATGGTGAATCATGACCGAACTGACATCAAAACTGGAGCTATTGAAAAATGGAATGCATGTTTTGTCCCGGTTTTTATTTGTACTACTCCCAGTACAGACCCCGGTTCCACTGGCTCCCCTTTTCTGCCCCCCGTCCGTAATTTTTTGGGGTTGTTGACACGAGCTTGTTGTTTACTCCAGTCGACCCCTTGGTTCTAGTCCTGGTACCTTTTCCTCCCCCCCCTCCGTAACTTTTGGACTCTTATTGCACTGAGCTTGTTGTTCTACTAGTACATACCCTTGGTTCAGTCCTGGCTACATCTTTTCCTGCCCCGTCCCGGTAACTTTTGGACCTCTGATTGACACTGAGCTTGTTGTTTACTCCAGTACCCGACCCTTGTCAGTCTGGTACACTTGTTCCTGCCCCTTTTCCCGTAACTTTTTGGACTCTTATTGCACTGGCTTGTTGTTCTACTCCCAGTACATACCTTGTTTTCCCGTCCCGGCTACACTCTTTTCCTGCCCCCGTCGTAACTTTCTGGACCCCTGATTGACACTGAGCTTGTTGTTCTACTCCAGTTTCAGACCCTTGGTTCAGTCCCGGCTACACTCTGTTCTGCCCCTGTCGTAACTTTTTGGGCCTCTTATTGACACTGGCTTGTTGTTCTACTCCCAGTACATACCCTTGGTTCCAGTCTGGTACACTCTTTTCCTGCCCCCCGTCCGTAACTTTCTGGACCTCTGATTGACACTGAGCTTGTTGTTCTACTCCCCGTACAGACCCTTGGTTCCAGTCCGGCTACACTTGTTCTGCCCCCGTTTCCCCTAACTTTCTGGACCTTGATTGACACTGAGCTTGTTGTTCTACTCCAGTACAGACCTTTGGGTTTCCCGTCCCGGTACACTCTGATCCGGCCCTGTCCCCTAACTTTCTGGACCCTTTTTGTTGATAAATCTTTGCACTGTTTCTGACTCTACTACTACTATGAATGTTACTCTCACCAGTCTTGACTACTCCGGGGAATATGTTTGTCAATCTTTCTGCAGTTTAAAATCCATATTCACTTGTTGGGTTAAAAGTGAAGACCCGGAAATCACTTAAACTCCCATCCAGTTTAGCTAATGCGAATGGATTATGGTTCAGAAAATCCACATCTCCGATATGTAACTACCGGTATCATTAGGCCATGAATTCTAAACGCATGCTTGTCAAACCCTTTCCTATTGACATTATGACATTTTTATCAATTGGACAAGGTCCCTCCAGCAAAAAATAGGTTTTCCCCGGATAATCTCCAGAACTGCCCCGAAGGACCCCTTTTTGTACTCTCTGGGGTCAAAGGTTTATCTTAAGATCAAGAAACATTTTACCTTTTTCCCCGAATCTTTAGTAAATTTCAAAATTAAGCAAATCTTGATGGCAAGAAGGTCAATGGATAAACTATTTTATCATATTGATTGCAAGGAAAAATGGTTTTGGGGAGAAATTTTGATTTCCTTAGAAAGACATTCAAATTGTTCTGTTCCTCAAGAAATTTGCATTTGATTTAAAACCCCCCCTTTTTTTTAAATAACAAGATATCGATAAAATTTTTATTTTCTTCTTACCCTTTTTTTATTTCTGATTGTAGTTTTTTTTTTAATTTCCTGTTTTCTTACATGATTAAAAGGGGCAACAAAATTTCCCGGGCCCTTTTTAATAGATTTTGAGAGATCCTGGACGTAGGAGTCGTGAACAGGATCAGATCTATTGATTTCATGGGAGAGTTTTCTGGAGTTTTGGACCGGGAAAAGTATCGTGGAAGGGAGGGGAGAGGACAAGCAGTTAGATCTCCTATTATGAATGGTTAATCCTGTGTTCCTATACACATTGGTGTCACAATTCAGTGTGATCCCCCCTTGGAGAGAATGGGAGTTTGTGAAATTTTTTTTTACAGAACGGGGAAGTGTCAGATGTTATAAGGTCTAGGGTCAAAGTGAAAATGCAACATTTTAGGATTTTAAAAAAAAATATTTTTAGGAAAGGGGGACTAAAAAAAAACAGCTAAAAATTTTGAAAAATGGTTCAACAAAAACAAGACTTAAAAATGGTCATTTTCTGATTAACTTTCCCCCTTTTAAGTACACCCTCCCAATTGCAATACTCTTTGCATAAGTGGTTGTCCCCTGTTCATTGGCCAAACCCAGTTTCTTGCATTTTGGACACTTTCTCCTTCTTTATTGATATAGTTTTTCGGGGAACTGCTAAATAGGCCACAACTCTTTGGCTTTGGCTGCATCAGGTTTTGGGGGTTTTTAAAGGAACTGCACCTAAATATGACATAAGGATGGGGTTAATGCTGACAAGGTTAATACCCCCCGTCCTGGCTTTCTTTCGATGCAGTTGTTTGGTTGACTCTGACTTCCGACCTGGCCCCTTGTTTTGGATTTTGCCTTTCTTTTGCTCGTAGGTTTGTCATTTGATACTGTTATTTCTTTCCCCAGCTCTGATTTTTGGCCCCATTCGACTATCACTACTGTACCAACAATACTGTACCATTTTGGAGACCAGAAAATTCCCCAAAGGAAATTCAGGGGACCAAAGGTACTTCACGAACTTTTTATTTCATTTCATTCTTCCCAGATAGCTTTTTAAAACCCCCGACGCGTTTTGGGGACCTCAGGCCCCTTTTTCAGGGTGTAAATTTGACAAAAACTTTTCCCAAAAGTGAACAAACTTAAAAAACGTCACTGCTCACAGGGTATGGGCGTGTCTTAGTTTTTAAACCCCTTGGATACTAAATTTATTGTTTCCCAAATAGAACCCTTTGTATTGCAAACAGCTTTTGTGTTATTAATGAAAGTTCTAACTTTTATATAATAATTTTCGACATATTTTTGGGCAGTTTTCCCAGATTAACAACATGAATTGAAAAATGCTTCATGCAATATATGCTGTTTTTCTAAATGTATGATTAAACTTTGATTTTTTTCAATGTATATAATGAGATCATGTGTTTATTCATGCCTTTGGGGTTTTTATGTAAATTAAAACTTTTTGGGCAATTTTGCAGGTTAACAAATGGGATTGCAAAATGCTTCATGCAAAATGTGATTTTCTAAAATGTTCTTAAACTTATGCATTAACGTTTGAAGTTTTTTCTTTGTTTTATCATGGATCATGTGTTTATTCTTTCCCTCTGGGGCGTTTATTTTAGTTAATTAAACACATTTTGGAAATTTTGCGGGTTTAAAAACATGGGATTGCAAAATCTTCATGAATATATGTGATTTTCTAAAATAAATGCATTATACGTTGACATTTTTTCAATGTTGAAAGGATCATGTCGTTTTATTCATGCCTTTGGGGAAGCGGGTATCGCAGTAGAATCCAATAGGCCTCTCGAACCTTATTTTTAGTTCCCAATCTCCCCCTTTTTGTGGCTTATTTCCCCCCATTTGCCACACTTAAAGATGCAAACCCGCTCTCATGTGTTTCAACGAAAAGTCTGGATGCCCCTGATAAAATTTTCTGTTTTTTCGTTGCCCGCAGGTGTTCTGCAATTTATGCTTAAATTTCCCCTTAAAGTATGCTATGTATAGGAGATTGCAAGGGGGGCATACAATTAATAGTCGTGGTCTGTTTCGCGTTCGCATATGCTACATTTAAAATTTTTCCTTGTATTTTGCTGTTGGCGAAGTATCACCCTTCCATATTAGGTTTCACAAATTACATCTGTTTTTTCCCACATGGGGAAAAAGCCCCAATGTTGCAACCCGTAATTTTTTTTGTTGCTCTATAAGTATGGGGGGGGGAGATCATTCGCTAGATTTTACCCCTTTTTGGCACACATTTTACCCCTTTTTCCACATACTCTTTTTAAAATTGCATCTTTTACGTAGTATCTGTACATTTTTTAAAAGATGTTTTTTATTTATTATAAACATCACTGTAAAACCCTTGAAAATATACTTGTTCTTTTTACTCTGCCTCCCTTTTTTTTTTGTTTCCCATAACAGGGTTGTTGTTTCAATTTTTTTTTCTTTTTAAATGCCTCATTAGGAGGGTGTTGGGGACCCCCTACTCTTCAACCTGCCATCGATAATACATTTTTTCCTGGAAAACCTATCCAGGGAACAAGCCTCATAGCTCTAATATATTCCCCTTGGGATCGCCCCCTATTGTATGTTTTGGGGGGATTATTGTGGCCTTAGAAATGTATTTCCCCATGCGGTTTTTATATATTTGGGTTTACTTTCCCAGGTCGGTACGCCCTTTTTAAATCCCAAAAAGGAATGAAATTTTTTCTGAATTATATAATATGTAAATTTTAAGTTTCATGATTGTCTTGAGGTACCCACAAATTTTGGGTTGGGCTCACATCGCGACCCCACACCAAAGGAGGCGTCGATGTAAGGCATCCAATGAGTTTTTCCAATGGGTTATTAAAAATACAACGGGGTGCGCTCCACCACGCCTGTATAAGTTTGCAATGTGGGGGATGCTGATGCCCCCATTTGGGCCCTTCTATCTGTAGGGAAAAGGTCAAACAAAATTTTAAAAAAATTGTTTTGCAGAGGAAGTTGACATTTTTAGTGAATGATTTTTCTCATCAGAAGTTCCTTATTTTATCAAGAAATATTCTAAAGCTACAAAACCCCAGGTGGTGTGGTATTTGGAAAACGGCTAACAAACATCAATTCAGCCATGTATAAAATGGAAAACCATACAAATTTTTTGAAAATTTTGGGAATTTGCTATCCCCAAAAAACCGGGAATCCTTTGAACAATTGGGTTTGGGGCAATCGTCCACCCCCAATGCTGATCTCTCACTTTAAAGGCCCCCTTTCTTGAAAGTATTGGGCGATTTTATGGGGAAAAAAGATTCTTATGTGTTTTTGGATGCCCTAAAATATTGGAATAAAAGGTTTTTCACATGTAAATATGTTTTTTTTTTTTAAAAAGTACCCTAGTCTTACTCCTTCTTCAATAACTTCCCCAATTTTATTTTCAGGTTTTTTGCGGGGTCAGAGTCTAATTTGCGATAGGGATTTTTAAAAAAGTCAAACGTTAATGCATTTTAATGCATACATTTTAGAAATCACATATATTTGCAGAAACATTTTGCAATCCCATGTTTTTTAACCTGCAAAAATTTCCCCAAAAAAATGTTTAATATTACTATATAAACGCCCTAGAGGATGAAAAAAGAATGATCTCGTATATTCATTGAAAAACTGTCAAAAAGTTTTAAAGATACATTTTAGAAAATTTAGCATAATTGCATGAAGCATTTTTCAATCTCTGTTGTTAAATTTCAAAATGCCAAAATATACGAATATAATTTTAAATTAGGAGACCTGCATTAATAACACAATAGCTGTTTGCAATACAAAGGATTCTATTAGGAAGCAATGAATTTGAGCTATCCAAGGGTTTAAAAACTAAGCACACGCCCTGACCCTGTGATGCAGTGACGTGTTTTTTTTTAAAGTTTGTTCAAATTAGGAAATGTTTTGTGTAGAATTTACATGCCGTGAAAAAGGGCCCCGGGGCCCCAAAAGCGTCGGCGTTTTAACGAAACTTGTGGGAAAAATGAAATGAAATAAAAAGTTTGTGAAGACCTTTGGGCCGTGGAATTTCCTTTGGTGAATTTTCTGATTTGAATAAAAAGGGGGGCGAGACTGGCAGCTTCGGGCGGAAAGAAAGGCAACACGAGCAAGCAGTGCAGCAGTGAAAAAAGAAACAGCTAAGGGGAAGCAACCCAGACAAAAACACTACGGGGAAGGGGGAAGGGAGTCTTATTTCTTGTTTGGGGCTAAATTTTTTAGCCACCACCCAGGGCTTCTTACAGCAAAGTCTTAACCTTTGAAATTTGTGGGGAAAGACCAAAAACCCCATTTTCTGCAAACCCGTCTAGCAACATCTACTGGGGTTTGGGTTTGAGAATCCAGAACATGACTTGCAACAAGAACCCAAGAGAAAAAGAGCCCAGGAAAGTTTTCTAATGCCAAAATGCCATTGTGGGGTGACGTTGCACAATGGGAGAATATGGAGTCCCGATATTTAAAAGGGGCCCTTTTCCTTTAAAATATAATTTTTTGGGAAAACTTGTTTCGTTTTAAATGTTTTACTGATAAATTTCTCAATCGTCTTAAAAAACACTCCATTGTTTAGTCTTAGAAGCGCTGCATTTTTTGATTTTTTATAATTCAAAAAACTTTCTATAATTTGAGGTCTGGGTTTTGGAGTGCTCAGTCCAATGTTCTAAAAAAAACAAAAGGTACTTCTCAGACGAGTTTTCCACTGGTAATTTTTAGATTGGCTTTTTGTTGTTAAAGGGGTTTCTCCTACATTGATTGTCCTGGTTTCTTGGTTTTTATTTTGATTTCAGGGGGGGGTTTATGTCTTCTATAAGCGCAGAGAGCCAGGGCTTTAGCTAAAACCAGTGTTTGGGAGTTTCAGGGGAAATCCAAACAGGTTCCGTAGCTATATGACCGGGAGTGAGCAGCCCATACAAAGGGGGTATCTGGAATAGGTAGGCACTTTTAAGGACATTATTGCTAAGTGACTTTTAAAACATAAAAACAATCTTTGTAGTGGACAACCCCTTTAACTATAAGTGATAGTTTACTTTTCACTAAATTTATGGTGTGCTAGAACACTAAGTAAGCTGTTTATTTGGTTTTCCCCTATGAATAGCTTCATGTTTGTAAAATACTATGATGTCTGCAAAGGAAAATCTCCACCTGCAGATATCACATCTACAACTGTTGCAGAGCGACCTTAGGCAGTCGCCATGGTGCTGCCACTAGGTGGCGTCAGCAGGTCACCGCTAGCAACTTTGCCACCGAGGGCCGGCCCTCGCGTGGGAAGCCAAGAGGTTGTCGGTCACAACACTGGGTTGCTGACACCTATAGCTAGTACGGCTAAATGCCCAGACATTGTGGGCTGGCTTTGCCCGGAACAGCTGCAGATGGGTGGGTGGCTGTTCCCACGTTCCAGTTCCAGGATTTACCAAGCCTTTTAAAAAGCCTGTCTCTCAAGGTGATCAGGGGGTGTGGTTTGCTGCCAAGAGCTGGAGCACCCAGAAGAGTAAGGAGAGGGCTCTTACCTCCAGGCTTGAGGCAAGCAGGTGGATGCCAACCGGACTCAGCAGTGGCTGGTAAAAGGGTTTGTGGTGCTGGCAATAGGCCAAGTCCACAGTTAGTGAGGGACTCACTTATGTTTAGTCAGTTGCCTGACACCCTGAGGGTTTATTTTGTACTTTTATTCTGTACCTCAATTTAAAATGGGTTGAAGCCAGAAAGAAGAACCCTTTGTTGGTGGCCATTCCGTTTACCAACGAGGCGATCCAAGAGCTAAGAACCCCCAAGATGGTCGAGGATGGTGTCCAAGCAAGAGTCGCCCACAAAACTTATATAGTCTTTATGTTTGACTAATGATTTTAGACATGGTTTGAAGAGTTGTTTTTTGTTTCTTGGACCACATACGTAATACATTTAAACTTTGTATTAGTCCATAAATTACTGATCCTAATGGCCCCGCTCTGTGTTCTCCTGCAAAATATGATAGATGTTACTTTTACACATCATTCTTTACGAACTGTAGAAATTGGAGATGTTTAGTTCCTTTTTCTGTTTTTTAGCCAGAACAGCAACATTACTAGTATTGCATTCATTGGTTTGTTGATCTGCTTACCCAATAGGCAAAATTAAATATCTCCATTAATGAACAGGTTACACTAACTTCCTAAGATGACAATGTTAGACTTATTAATCCCCAAATCCTTCCATGACATCTCAGATATACATAGTCTGTATCATGACGCTCCCTAAATTGTTTTAGTTTTGTGTAATTACATATGTATTAATTTTTTTATTATTTTGCATATTTGTATTCATTTTATGTATTCATTTGTGATATATTACATTAATTCATAAAGAAGTTGTCTCACCATGCTGTTTCACATAGCCACAGCAGCTTCAAGACTCACATTTCCTGGTCAGATTATGGGATGAAGCTATAGCAGTGATTATCATCATCAACTGTTAATTCCTATCTGAGCCTGTTACAGTGACATGAGTGCAGGAGGTTCATAATCTGTAGTGACAAAGGCTACAGACCCTCAAGGGTAAAACTCATCTTAACTTAGATGCTTGATGAACAGCTCATGTGCTAGAGGTGAGTCTCAGCAGGGAATGACTCACAATGGTTAAGAGGAAGCTTGGACAATTGTATAAGAGAAAGAGCGGGAGAGGGGGTCAGTAACCAAGGAGAAACTTTGTATACACTAGCAGTAAATAAAATCTTCATTTCCTGAGCAAAGAAAAATTAAAACAGCAGTGTGTCTGGTAATAGTCTTTATTTACCTTTCCCTACAAGTTTAAAGCTAATCATTGGTGTGAGAAAACCCCTTTAAAGAGGTTGTCTCACTACATTGATTCATCTTACCTCAGTCCTGTTTTCTTGGTTTCATTTTGAATTCAGGGGCGTGTTTAAATGGTTTCTACTAGGCTGCAGCAGAAGCCAGGTTGTAGCTATAGCAACCAGTGCGACAGCCTATCAGGGGAGATCAACAGGTCTGTAGGTATATGTGACCTGATGAGGGGATATCTAGGGAAAAGGTTTGGACACTGTTAATGGACATATTTGCAAAATGACTTGTTTTTGCAAGATCTTTACATAAAAAGCAGCAATCCCTGTAGTGAGACAACCCTTTAAATTGTCAGAAGATGAGTAGTTCTGAGATAAAACCCAAACCAGACATCTAGCACTAACAGTTACTTTATGGTCAAAGTCTCTTTGGTTCTCTTTGCTTGTGTTTAGTCCAAGCAACAACTCCACATATCTCACATATTTATTGGCTTATACATTATTTTCTAAATTTGATGTTTGCATTAATGAGCAGTGAATATATTGCAAAAACCTACAGGGAAGGATATATATAAATAGGCGTTCCAAGATTACAAAAAAAAGGGATAGGGACGTAGGTTTGTTATTAAGTTGAAATTGTATGTAAATTGGAACAGGTAGATTTATTAAATGTAATTCCAGCAAAAAAAAATTGTTTTAGTTTTGGATAGTCAGGGAAGGGTTTTTACATTTGTTTTTTCTGTCTGTGGCCTTTTTTAGAAGATTTCACCTAACTTCTGTATCTCCATGTGCAAGCTGTGTCATGCTGGCACTTGGTTTTTCATGGTGCGTGACCAGTGTTGAATGTCAGCCGCCCCAAGTCCCCCTTGTAATGGGGGGGCTAGTAAAGTCAGAAGTGAAGTGGGGGTGCCTGGATTTATGGCCATAACTTCTGATCTTTAGACAAACTTTGGGAAATATTTTACTTTCATCTTTTTAAAGTGGTAAAATTTTTACAGAAAAAAAT
>JAODAL010077414.1:0-13283 GCA_025379985.1 Phyllomedusa bahiana | reverse complement strand
TGTGGGGAGGGGAAAATTCAGGTGTGAGGGTAGGATAGACGGGGAGATATGGAAGTCGTTGCCCAGTGTGGGTGTGTGAGGATAGACAAAAAGTTTGAGGAATAGGGAAGTAGTGATGATAGTGGCATAGAAGTGCATTGTTGGGGTGGTATGGCTATAAAGCAGACTAACCTAAAGTTTACCTTAAGGTCATTCCTGGATCATTTCTGGCTTCAATTCTGGTATAATTCTGAAGTCACACTTATGGAATAGCACTTAATGGATATTGTATCTATCTGTAGGATTCACTACTTCACTATGAAGGAGGACATTCTCTATGAAGTGAGACATAGAAAATCACCAACGTACCGGAATACATGCATCAAAATTCTCCACGACCTGTCCAGGCTCACTCTCGAGCAAAGATCATCATTAAAACCGATTTTGGATGCTCTTAGGGATAGAAACATTCAATTCTACTGGGGATACCCCTTTGCTTTACATATTCGCCTGGATAAACAGTCTCTCACTATCCATGCAGTTCTACAGGCTCTTAAGCTTAAAGATATATTCCTCCCTGAATGGCCATCTCTGTCGTCTCTCTCCACCAACCAGATTCAATGGAAGAGACTTTTGCCAGTTACCCCTTCCTCTCCCAACAATGTTCCTCTCCGAGAACAGCAAAGTAGAGGTACTCCTGACCGGTACCATGAACATTCTATCCTGCCAAGCTCCCCTACCAATTCATCTTCACCTGCTGCTGGAAAGGGGACTGCTGATTGATGGAACTTTTGTTTTCCTCTTTGTATTATGTTTCACCAGCATTCTGTTCTCAACCCAATCTTTCCAAGATCCTACCTTATACTAGATGGCTAAGTTTGGGTCGTGTACCATCTTTTTCTTCTATTCAGTTTATTCTTTGATGCCGGATATATGCATATCCAATTGCCATACCTGTGCAATTCCACTTCCCCCAGTAGGTGGAACTCCTGCGCTAGGTTATCCTGGTGAAGCAAGATTTCAGATACACTTGTGGTACCTTTTGAGATAAATCACAGGCCTGTGCTGTCTGCTTTTGAGTTACTTGTTCTTGTGTTTTGTGTTACTTCCTTGTTTTCTCCTTGTGTGTTCTCCTTCCCCTCCCTCAACTCCCCCGCCCCCCTTTTTTTTCTCTCAGCCCATGGCTGTGGTCAGTTATTGCTTCGCTTGTCATAAACCGTCACTGCTCTGGTATTTCCCATGGAATCTCTCAATATAGCATTGTTTAATGCAATAGGATTGAATACTCCTGAGAAACGAGCACAAGTCTTGCACCATTTCCATCGTCGTAGAACGCATATTGTTTGTTTTCAGGAAACTCACTTTAAGGTAGGACACGCTCCAGTTATTAAACATAGACACTACTCATCATGGCACTTTGCAGACTTCCACCAGTCCAGATCCAGGGGAGTAGCCATAGCAATCCATCGTTCTTTGGTGCATCAGGTGCTTGACTGTACCACTGACCCAGAGGCTCGGTATGTCATCCTGGTCCTCTCAATTGAGGGGCGGATATTTACCATAATAAATGCCTATGCCCCAAACACTGATCAGGCTCCCATCTTTGAAATTATTATTGACAAATCTATCCTATTGGTCTGGGGGACTGTGATACTTTGTGGGGAGTTCAATACAACATTGGATCCCACTTTTCGTACTCCATGAGTGAAAAGGGCGTTTCTCCAATTACAGCTTTGTGATTCATGGAGGATACAGCATCCTGCCGATAGAGATTATTCTTTCTATTCTTCTCCTCACAGGTCTTACAGTCATCTGGACTATATACTGATTCAGCATTCAGCCCTTCCTTTACTATCGACAACTTCCATTTGGAATATATTGTGGTCGGACCACGCACTTGTATTCTGCTCCCTCCAAATCCCCACTATGCGGAAACCAACGTGGAATTGGAAACTAAACAAATCCTTATTATTGGACACTCTTTGTGTCGCGGAGGTCGGTAGGACTATTTCCCAATATTCAGAACATCACGCCACTGAATCCTCTTTATCTGTATCCCAGTGGGAGGCTCTTAAATGCGTGATCAGAGGAGTCTTAATAAAGCATGGTTCCAGAATTAAGAAGGATAGGGCTGTGGCTCTTAACTTGGTGCTTGCCAGGGTCACTCAATTGGAACTGCACATAAGCGTGCCCTCTCCTCCTCAGTTCTCAGAGAATTGCAAGACTCCCGCTTAGCAGTCAGAAGATTACTTGATTCATGTGGGGGCAGTATGTTACGGCGTTGTGGTGGCAAGTTCTATGAATATGTGTAGGATGTGCAAAGCTTTAGGTATCTTCATCTAGGAATGTAGGTTACTACAGGAACTTAGGCATAGTAATAGGAAAGTTAGATTCAGTAGACTATAGATTAACATTGAGGTTTCTTTCCCCAGTTGTAGTCTGCCTGGTAACAGCAGTGTCATAACCCTCAGCCAATAGGGAGCTGAAAATCTGTGAAGCAGAAGGGGGGTTAGTTGCCAGCAGCCGGGGATTCAAATAAATAGTGAGACATGTAGTAACTCAGGGAGAAGTCTGTTGGAGATTCTGCCACAGGACAGTGAGCAGGAAGCAGCACCCTCACCACCTTTGGGATGAGGGGAGGCAGATTTGAGTGGAAGGCAAGGAAGAAGCCCTAAGAACATAGGACTTGTATATAGTTATCTGTTAACAGCAAGTAAGCCGGGCAGGAGCTGGGGGCAGAGCTTCGCCTCTAGCCGGAGCGCATTGGAGAAGGGGCAAGAGGCCTTGTACGCAGCAGGACGGACGTGGAAGCCCCCTGAGCTGAGTGGAAGAGCCACTGGAAGACAGTCAGGTTAGAGCAGTGAGGTTGAGCTGAGAGAGCCCCTCTGGGACTGCTGGGCGAGTGAATGGTTCCACAGCTGTATGAAGCTCAATGTGGACGACTGCATTGTATTACATTTGTCGTTGCTGGAGGAAGACAAGGAAAATAAAGCCACAGTTCTCCCGGTTAGCTGTTGTCTTGTCTTGTTTAGTTACATGCCGGTACACCTCATCACAGAGAGTCCCACATCGTCTCTCCCCCCAATTGAAAAGAACCAGAAAGGAGTGCCAATCATACCACTTGCTTTCTTATCTGCAAGAGTGGCCAATCATACCCATTCTTACAGTAGGGAGTCCCAACCATACCGCTCCCCGTTCCTTACATTTTGGCATAGTCGGCAGGATTGCGGTACTGAGAGGACGAAGACACACAGACACGCATGGTGGGAGAGGGAGTCTCCCCACCCGCAGGCGTACCGCCGAAGTCTAGGAACCGTGGGACGGGAGTGTGTACGGGACGGCGTTGTACAAAGTGTGCAGAGACTGTTTAGTGTACAGAGACTGTTCGTGGATTTCCAGGCCGAGCAGAGGGACTGCAAGACAGTGCAGTGAGTAATCTGCAGAATGTGCCTGAAGACACCAGTGCGGAATGGCTGGATTGTGAGAGGGCCAGTGCTGGGTGTAGGAAGATGGTAGACTGGCATGGCGAGGAAGAAGAGGGGCTTGGCCAGCAAAAAGGTCGCCAAGAGTTTCCCGCCGAAGAACAGCCAGTCGGAGCAGAGAGCCAAGCGCGGGAAAAGTGGGGTAGCTCCGCCCATGGGAGGCACTATAAAGTTGAGGAAAGCACCGGAAGAGGGGGAGGTGCTGGAGAGACATGTGGAACGTGCAGAGAAGCGGAGGTACTTGTGTGTGATGTACCTTGTCATGGCTGAGCAGCAACCGGAGGGACCTGACCAGGTGGCCGAACAGGCTTGCCCCGACCGACAACCGGAGGCTGAGGGAGCCGAGAACAGAGCTGCAGCCGGTGCTGCCGCCGCTGAACTTGATCAA
Source organism: Phyllomedusa bahiana (assembly GCA_025379985.1). Taxonomy (NCBI): domain Eukaryota; kingdom Metazoa; phylum Chordata; class Amphibia; order Anura; family Hylidae; genus Phyllomedusa; species Phyllomedusa bahiana. Next base: position 9,434 of record JAODAL010077414.1, on the reverse strand, counting down.
CGGAGAACACGCCCATACCGGATGACCTGGGAGCGCAAGAGGGAGCTGAAGGACCAGGCTTACCAGTTCATGAACTGCCGAGGTGTGGCTGGTGATTGGGTGGCCGAAAAGAGAACCACCGGAGGGTCATCGAATTTGATCAGCGTGCGGGCACTGGATCCATCTTGGAGGATGGGACCCGAGATGTTGTTTTCGTGAGTCGGAGAGCCGTCAAGTGGATCTTCGAGACTGCACAGTCTGTATCGTGGAGAGCGGGTGAGCTTCCGCAAAGTCCTGGGTCCTAAGGGCCCTTGGGCTGCCGGGGTGGAACGCCTTCCCCCAAACCGTACGTGCCCACAGAGAACTGGGAAAAAGAGGAGCAGAAGGATGTCCGGGTGGAAGCTCCGGTGCCGGAGGAGCCTCCTATGCCAGCGCAAGGACGGGGGCATGGTACAGGAACCATCCGGGAGCGGTCTCCAGGGCTGGAGCCCAACATCAACGTGACCGCTCCTGTAGCCATAGTGACAACACCGGTGGTGACGGTCGTGGCCGGACCTTCAGGAGCGACCCCTTCCCCACAGAACAGTGAGGTACCCCGAGTTGGGCGCAGACGCGCCTTTATCTGAGATGCCCATGAGCTGCTAATGAGGGTCCTGGAGATCTCAGTGGGACCGCTGGGCCTGGAGAAGCAAGAGCTGGTGTGGCAATTGGGAGAATGGCAAGAGCCACTACACAAACCGTGAGCTGCCTGGGTGCCCGGTGCTGTTGTACATTCCACGGGGGAGGGTGGATTCACGTTTTGTTTAATGCAGGGCCAAGGACTAGTGTTTCCAAGTTAAGGATGCTGAAACCTTGCCCTAAGTCTATTACTGCAGAGAGATTATGTTTACTATGTGATGGGGTCCAAGGACTGTGATGTAAAGGACACTGAACCTTACCCCATGTGGTTAACACTATTGTTTTTATGTTAAGTGTTTCCGTTTATTGCACATGTATAAAAAATGTTATTGGCACTCCAAAATGTGTGTGTGTGGTTTGAAAGTTGGGAATCCAAGGACGTATTCCAGTTAAAGAACGGGGGAGATGTAGGCTGTGCAAAGCTTTAGGTATCTTCATCAAGGAATGTAGGTTACTACAGGGACTTAGGCATAGTAATAGGAAAGTTAGATTCAGTAGGCTATAGGTTAACACTGAGGTTTCTTTCCCCAGCTGTAGTCTGCCTGGTAACAGCAGCGTCATAACCCTCAGCCAATAGGGAGCTGAAATTCTGTGAAGCAGAAGGGGGGTTAGTTGCCAGCAGCAGGGGATTCAAATAAATAGTGAGACATGTAGTAACTCAGGGAGAAGTCTGTTGGAGATTCTGCCACAGGACAGTGAGCAGGAAGCAGCACCCTCACCATCTTTGGGATGAGGGGTGGCAGATTTGAGTGGAAGGCAAGGAAACACCCTAAGAACATAGGACATGTATATAGTTATCTGTTAACAGCAAGTAAGCCGGGCAGGAGCTGGGGGCAGAGCTTCGCCTCTAGCCGGGCCCCATTGGAGAAGGGCAAAGAGGCCTCGTACGCAAGCGGATGGCGGGAAGCCCCTGAGCGAGTGGAAGAGCCACTGGAAGACAGGTTAGAGTAGTGAGGTTGAGCTGAGAGAGCCTCTCTGGGACTGCTGGGCGAGTGAATGGTTCCACAGCTGTATGAAGCTCAATGCGGACGACTGCATTGTATTACATTTGTCGTTGCTGGAGGAAGACAAGGAAAGTAAAGCCTCAGTTCTCCCGGTTTGCTGTTGTCTTGTCTTGTTTAGTTACTTGCAGGTACACCTCATCTCAGAGAGTCCCACATCTTCTCTACCCGCAAAGTAAAGAACCAGACACTCGCTTTCTTATCTGCAAGAGTGGCCAACCATACCCATTCTTACAGTAGGGAGTCCCAACCATACCACTCCCCGTTCTTTACATATGGAAATAAATGAGTTTGAATGCTTGCCAGGGCTCTTCGCTTTCACATGGCACAATCCCATATTTCCTCAATAAAAACCCACCCCAATACTGTAGTGTACTGCACAGATGACATCGCCAAAACATTCCAGGCCTTTTAATCCAAACTGTATAATCTCCCACCCTCCTCCCGTCTTGCCCAGAAAGAGGCTTTTCCTCATCAATCCTTGCTAGCTAAAATACCAATTTCGATCTCTCAACAATTTGAAGAGCCCTTTTTTTTTTTGGAGATTCTTATCAAGGATCTTCCAGTGATATGAGCCGAGAGGACAGGATGGTTTTACTGCCAAGTTTTTTTTTTTACTTTTTCCGGACCAATTATCCCCCTTGTTACTAACGGCATTTAAAGAGAACCTGTCACATAGTTTTTGCCCCCCTGGCTGAAGACAGAACAAGGTAGTGTCAGGCATACTGTTTCCAGTGCTGTGTCCCTTATTCTGTAAGATGCTGGAGTTTTCGTGTATTTAATGCTCAAATCTGCAGTTTTCAGCCAGAAGAATCATTCGAAGAGTCCTTCAGAGTGTCAGTTTTTTTCAAACCATGCCCAACTGAAGCTAGCCCCGCCCACCTCAACTGACAAACCTATTACTTTGAATAGGTAGAAACATGTGAATAACTGTCAGTGGGCAGAGCTAGCCTTTCGTGGGTGGAGCTAACACCTAAGCATGAATAAGATTTTAGGGGTAAATGCTCTAAAACTGCTGCATCTTACAGAATAAGGGGCACAGCGCTGGAAACAGCAGGTTTGACACTAGCTTGTGCTGCCCTCAGCAAGGGGGGTACAACCTATGTGACAGATTCCCTTTAATACCATATCCCCAGAGGTCCCTCTTCCGCCCCAAGCAACAATAGCTCATGTAGCAGTCATTCCTAAACCAGGGAAGGATCCACAAGTATGCGGGAGCTATCGCCCCATATCTCATTTAAATGTGGATATCAAAATGTATGCCATCCTGTGCATCTTGACCAGGTTGGTTTTGTACCAGGCAGAGAGGCACGGGATAACACAATTAAAGGGGTTGTATCATTTAATTAAATGGTCTTCAGAATAAGGGGACAGTGAAAACAAGCAACTTTTCAATTGGATGTCATTAGCAAAGCTGTCTAGTTTTAACAGGATCCCTTATCTTCTGTTTCTGTAAACACAGTTCCCCAGTGCCAGCCGGATTCCACCTCCTTTCATGTAATTGGCTAATGGCTCTACTAATTTGCATTCTGTCTGGCCCCCGGTCGTATTCACGGGAGGGTGCATTCCTGCCTCTCTCACTCAGAATAAGGGGCCAGGAGCATTTCACTCTGCACAGCCAGAAGAAACACACTAACACTGCAGCTGTTTCTACAATCAGAAAACAGCAGAATTGTGCCTCGGTGCCTAAGTGTAAACATAGACGGAACATTAGACTGCCTCTCTCATTCAGAATAAGGGGTCGGCAGCATTTCACTCTGCACAGCCAGAAGAAACACACTAAGACTGCAGCTGCCTAAATGCTACTGCGTGTAAAAATAGCAGGGAGATCTGTGCTGCTCTGGATGAGTTCGTAGAAGACTGGATTCAACTGTAACAAACCTCCAGCTGTGAGAGGAGAAGAGATCAGTGCTCTGAGTTCATAGAAGGCTGTCTAGACTGAATGCAGGCATATGGTATGTAAACAGCTTTTACAAAATAAGACTGCATAGGGAGAGGACACAGTGACATGTGGACCAAGAGGGAGGGGGGGAACAATGACTCGGGAGAGAGCATGAACAGTGAAGGGGGGATGATGTCATCCCCCTTCAGTTAAGAAACACACAGCTGGGAGGGGAAGAAACGCTCCTGGATTTCAGGAAATGAGAGAATCAAGCTTCAAGAAAACAGCCGAACTGATGAAGCAATACATCCATCCCCTTTAAGACCATAGACATTATATCCACCATGCTCGTTCTCACAATCTTCCTCTTATGGTTCTGTCGCTCGATGCAGAGAAGGCTTTCCACAGAATACATTGGTAGCGAAACGTGCATTGGGGTTTCTGCTCCTCTCCATACACTGGTCAGCATTTGGGTTAAGTATATACCTATGGCATTATTTGTGGATATACATCCTTTGATATGTCTAATTATTCTAGATTCATTGTCTTAGCCTAGTCACTATTATATGCTTATGGACCTTTGTGTTTTGGAGGGTGGTAGCAGTTTTCAAGATTGGGTGCTTATGTATCATATTATTATTTTTGATTCTGTAAATGTATGTTTTTAAATAAAGATTATATATATTTTATTATTTTTTGTGGAAGAATTTTTTCGGTTGTTCTGGTGCTATATGATTTTTCCCTGTGGTTGGTATCTATTTGCCCGATTTGTTTGTAGATGTTTATTCAGGTGAAAAGAATAGTAGCTGGCAAAAGTTAATATGAGTTACTTATATTTATATAGTGTTCCGGTGCCAAAACGTCATCCGTAAGTGAATGCAGCCCATGCGAAAGGTTTCATTTCATTCAAGCCAATAAGCTTACAGTCAGCGCACGTGTCCTGAATGTGAAACAGAGATGCAGTTGCCCTTACTACAGATGGTATCTAAAGTCAAAAGATTATCACTGGGCATGCGCACTGGGAATAACAAAGATTACAAACAAATATATATTAACAAAAATGGATTTTAGAAATATTGATACTTAATTTATAGTTCAAAAAAAGAGAGACACAAATAGAGGTAACACCTAAGAGATAAAAACAATTCATTATAACAAGAATGTGCACAAGATGGAATTGCCTTTGTTAAAAATGGTGACTGTAACCAAAAATTGTGAACTGGCCATGCACAAATATAAAAGAAGCAATTGTATATTGTAGGATGTGAATATGATTAGACAGTGACCAAAAAGCATGTTAGATACATAACTAAACTACATAATTAAATACGGTGTCTATGAATTAGCATTATACCTGGAAATACACTAGACTAAAATGAAAGGTTGAAATTCGAATTTCGATAAGCAATTATCAGAAAAAAAGAAACGTATCTATGTGACTAATCACTATCTAAATTAAAGGTACACCACACAGCAACAAGTATTTTAACCACCCTAGAAATTAGAATGATCCCTCACTGGATGTATGAGGAAAAAGTGTGGTGAGTTCTCAAAAAAGATAGTGCTTCAAATAAAGCAAATGAAAGTAAGGTGTTCATTCAGGCCCAAAAGCGTGCATATGCAATGTATCTATTTGGCCACCTTCTGCAACAAGCCTATGTCCCAATTTCCCTCCCTAGGTGACGTTCTAACAATTTCCATAGCGCAAAAAAAGAGACAATTTACATCTCTGTTTTGATGTTCATGGACATGTCTAACATACTGTAGATATGTCTCTCCTATGCACAATGTCCTTGACTAGATAGGTTCTGGTACACAATGTGTAATGACTATGTACCAGACGGCCCCAGAGGGACTATCCCCTCCTGCAGGTAATGCCTGGGTATTTTAAAACAAATCTCAATAGATCTGGATATAGGTGAAGGATGCTGTTTGCTTAAGATAGACCTTACTCACTTTAAGGCCATGTTCACACGGCTTAAAATGGGCCGTATTTCGGTCCATAATAACGCGCCGGAGTGCGCAAATTACGGGCTGAAAACGGCCCAGTCATTACGGTAATCCACAGTTCTCATAGAGAACTATGGATTACGTCTCCTCTCCCTGCTCGGCGAGTCCGCCGGGTGGGGAGATTAGTGACATGTGAATTACCAGCGGCGTATACGCGCCACTGGTAATGCAAGTCTATGGGCCGGCGAGGTGCCGGCCCCCTGCTCCATCCCCCACTCCCGCCCCCAGCCACACGGCGTAATTGCGGGGCGTAATTACGTCCCACAGTTAAGCCACGTGAACATAGCCTAATTGTCATAGGTATATGACTATGATATTTGTGATTTCCTCATCTACTGGTCTTTCTTTGTAATTCATAAGTCTGTTTCTTTCCAGGTTTGAAGCATTTTTGTATTCCTTCCCTAATATATGTTGGGTGCAACCCAGGTAGGTATATAATCCCCCTTCTAGTAGGTATGTATACAGTCCACACTAGTAGGTAGACTTATATATCCCCCCTAGTTGGTAGGTATATAGTGCCCCCCCGGTAGGTAGGTATACATGCCTTTCTAGTAGGTAGGTATATAGCACCCCACGAGTAGGTAGATACTGTATGTAGTCCATCCCATATATAAATTTATAGATCCCCCGTAGTAGATAGATATATAACCCCTATTACAGAATGAAAAAAAAAAAATACTCACGTCTCCCTGTTCGTCGACTGAACAGCACTTTTCTGAAACTGTTTTTCAAGGATGTGCATACAATTAAAAATACGCAGGTGCTTGGGAGCCCACCGTGGATTCACCCATCTCCTTGTAGATTTGACCGGTCCGGCACAATAGCGATGCAGCTTTTCACTGACGGGGGCCTGTGGAGCCCCTTAGCTCAGAGGCCTGGCCGTATGTGCATTCGCTGCGTCCCATGCAGCTACACCACTGTCCACTGCTGCAAATCTCCCTCAAAAGGTGTGAAATTTAGTGCAGATTTGTTGCTGATTTTAGTGTGGTGTATGTTAATGCTAAAAAAACTAATGTATTTAAAATTTACAGTTGTTAATTTTTTTGTAAATCAGCAGCATTTTGTAGCAAAAACTGCAGTAATAAAACTTAAATGTATATTTGTTTCTGCAGTGTATCTACAACATAAAAGGTTCCAGTTTTTGTGTGGATTTCATGCTGATTTTTTTCACTGCACATGGATGAGATTTCTTAAAATTTCATCCATATTTACAAGAAAATTCTGAGCAAGAAATCCACAGTGCACTTACCATGCGTAGACGTACTCCTTGGCTATGGTCCACAAAGTAAGCTTTAATGCTCACATCTTTAAATGCCTTTTTTTGGCCTATATAGTGAAATACTAGAATGAAAATACACAGACATAAACAGAGAAAAATGGAACCTGCATGCAATCAGATTTCCTTTGTGTTCAGGGACAAGTTACTAAATTTACCAAGGAGTTTTACAGGGTTGAATAACTGCACCTGTGTTAAAATGAGAGTTTCTGAGATTTTCTGATTGTTTAAATCAAGATATTGAGTAAAACAGTCACTCAGTCAAGTACATGTTCTTTGAAAAACCAACTAGAAAAAAAAGCCTAGAATGAAAAGAACGGAAAGACATCTGTAAACAAAAAATAAAAAAATAATCACACCTTAAAGTACCGCACATCTCTTAAGTAAATTATCAGTCGTTGTCTTCTGAATGCTTACTATACAATATAAATGTTAAAATGCAGTTTTATAACAAGGAAAGATAAATTCTGTTTATATGAAAAAGTATAAAAGTATACAAAGTGCAATACAGTTGAAATCATAATAGTATTCTAAAAGCAAAAATAACTACAAATCAAAAATTGGGGGGGTTTCCAACGTTTCAAACGCTGCTCTTTAAAGCCGGGTTTTAAACCCATTTTTCTTTTAGGGTGGGGGGTCTGCAGAAGTGTTTGCATATCAGATCTTGTTAAGGGGGACAATTGGGCGGGAGGTTTTAAACAGTGTGCAGAAGGTTACAGAGCTCTGAAGGGTTAAAGTGTGACAGTAAGGAAAAAAATGTTTCCCGTTTGCAGAAAACTAACAGCGGTATGACATAAGATCTTGGGCCCCTGCTAACCCGGGAGAAACACAGGGAAAAAGCCATACTTGCAGCTCAATTGCTGGACAAAGCTCTATTCACAGTAGGAGACAATGTAAGCCCCAGTGCTGCATGGGAGAAATTTAACAGTTGCAGCTCACTAGAGAACAATTTTTCTCACACGGGAAACCCCTTACGTAATGGGGGGGCAAAAATGCCCCAGAAAAAAAAGCACATTGGGTATTTCCATTCACTAGTTGCAAAAAGCCATCACACTCTATTAAAGGGGTGATTGCAAGTATTACAGTTGCATATAAAAAGGCTTAAAAAAATTTGGCCCGTTATATAGGGTTTCGGTGAGCACCAACGGGGTTCTAACCAATTGATGACACCCTTAATTTTTAACTGAGAGGTTTTCCCACATTTTTTAATGCCAAAAAACAAAATTCTGACACTCTGTTATTCAGAACAAAAATTCAACGGGAAAAAAATTAAACCTAGTATTGTTATTTTTGGTTTCCCAAAAACCCAAACCAAAACCCCTTTTAGGGCCCTCATTGACTTGTGAGTCCCTACTCTAGCTTTACTAGCAATCTACAGAAGAAAAGTGGGACCTTGTTTATTTAAAAACACAGGTACAATGCCATATTTACAGCTCAATGGCTGATTGCCAGCTAGGAGTCGTGAAGGAATTTTTTTCCCTAAAATGAGGACAATTTGGGTTCTAATCATGGGGGGGTTTTGCCTTCCTCTGGATCAACAGCATATGACAATAGGCTGAACTGGATGGACATCTGTCTTTTTTTTGGCCCTTTTAAAATGCAAATATGAAAATTAAAATTCCCCAAAAAAAGCCCCATTCTCATTGGGGAAATTTCAGGTGCACTCACTATAACAATTGCTCACACACCCATTCGCTAGGAAGGCAACTGCCTAGTAAAAACTGCAATTTGGATAAGAACCAGTTCATACCAGTATGCAGAAAATCCACAATACAATACAGGAGCTTGACTGTACAAAAGGGGGCTTATATTTCCTTTCTGGATAGTTCTTTGTCCAACCATTAGCGTAAGCTGGTCTTGTTTCTGTTTTAAGTAAATTTGTCCCATTTTTTTGTGATTTTTTTTCTTAAATTGCTTTAAAGGGTAGAGGGAGGGACTCGCCAGACTAGAGGACCCCTTTATTTGGGTTCAAGGGTGCTATTTTAGACAAAATATTAATAATACCTCATGTTTGATATTTTTTTCCCAATAAGTTTAACCCCTTTTTTCTGAGGAACACAGGTTGTCAGCATTTTGTGTTGGATACTTGAAAAAGCTAGCAAAAACATTTAATAATAGACAACAGCAATCGGTTATGCACCACACAGAACCATATAACTGACACCCCTTATAAGTCTTATCTATATGCAATTGTAATACTAGAAACCCCCCCCCCCTCCCCTCATTAAAAGAAAAGGATGTGATGTTTTCGTTTTTTTAAGCATTGTGCAATCTCCCCTGAGTATTATGGCTTTTCTGCATACTGGTTGAACTGGACTTATCAATGGCTTTTTTTCTTTGGGATTTCCCCCCTATTGGATGGGTATGTGGGCAATTATTTACTAGTGATCTGCACTTGTTAAATTTCATCCATGCAGTACTGGACTTATAATGCATCCTACTGGGAATAATTCTTAGTCCAGCCATTGAGCTGTAAGTATGGCCACGTGTCTGTGTTTTAAGAAAAACATGGCCAATTTTTATGTGATTTTTCAGAGCATGGTAGAGATAAGTGGGGTCAGTAAACCCAGGTTCTTGTGTACAGAGGGTAAGTAAGATGTGCTAACTT
>JAODAL010077413.1:0-13284 GCA_025379985.1 Phyllomedusa bahiana | reverse complement strand
CCCCCGGGGCCTCATCTCTGCGGGGGGCCCATTAAAGGGGGGTGCGGGGGAATTTGGGGCTCTCTCCTGAAACCCCCCGGGCCCCTGGCTCTGTCGTTGTGGACAGTCGGGGTTGTAGTTTGGCGCTCTCCCTATCTCCCCCGGGCCCCTGGCTCGTGGGTGCCAGCCCGGGGGGTGCTGGGATTTTGGGGCTCCCCTACCCCCCCGGGGCCCCTGACTCTGTCGGTGCACAGTCGGGGGTGCTGGGAGTTTGGGGCTCTCTCCTGATCCCCCCGGGGTGCCTGGCTCTGTCGCGGGGCACAGTCGGGGGTGCTGGGAGTTTGGGGCACTCTCCTGATCCCCCCGGGGTGCCTGGCTCTGTCGCGGGGCACAGTCGGGGGGGCTGGGAGTTTGGGGCTCTCTCCTGATCATCTCCTCTCTTCACGCTCTGTTCGTTGATGCTCGGTCGTTGGGTTGCTCCAGCGCTGCAGGGTTACTGGGCATTGTAATGCAGGAATCGCCTCTGATATAAAGGAGGGGGCGGGAGATTTTGGGGTGACCCCATAACGGGACAGATGTTGTTAGATTTTGACTTTTGTTTTATTTCCTTCTCGCTTCCAGAGAGCCACAACTTTATTTTTGTATCTGCATAGACATGTGAGGGCTTGTTTTTTACAGGACAAGATGTACTTTCTGATGGTGTCATTCCCCGAACCGTAGAATATACTAGGGAAAATTTGTAACTGGGCTGAAATGTAAAAAAAAAAAAAGGTACTTGCGCCATGTTTGTGGGGATTGTTCTTGTGGCGTTCACTCTGTTCTGCAGGTCGGTGCATTTCCGCTCCTACCAAATTTCTAGGGTTTTCCTTATGTTTTAGTTCTACAAGCATTTTCGCGGCGACAACATTTTCTGCGACCAATAACTTTTTTTGTACTTTTACCTACGGATGTGAGTGAGGGGCATTTTTTGCTGCTGGAGGACACTTTTTATTGGGACCAGTTTGGAATGCATGCAACTTTTTTGATGAAATTTATTCCAATTTTTAGGGGCCGTGAAATGACCAAAAAACCACAATTTTTGGCGTTTGGGATTTATTTTCTCCAGTGTTGAGCGCACTGGATAAATGAAGTTATATTTTAATAGATCAGACTTTTTCGAACGCAGCGACACCGAATATGGTGAACTTTTTAAATTGTAAAATGGCGAGAAAGGGGAGATTTGAACTTTTGGGGTTTTTTTCACTGTCACTTTGAGCTCCCTAGGGTACTTCACCACAACAGGGCACAATCATTTATTGAGCCTAATACATTGTAGTACAATTATTAGGGTGCACAAAGATGGTGGTTTTACTACTGCACAAGGCTTCCAGCTTCCATGTTCTCGCCACGTGGGTCCTGACTGGAGATATATATATATATTTTTTTTTTATTTTATTTGCCCCTTTTAGTCCACCTAGGGTACTTGACTACTAAGGGGCTTGATCGTTTGTGTTATAAGAGTGATAAGGGTGTACCATGATGGCGGTTCTATTACTTTCGGCTTAATAAGGTGTACCATGATGGGGGTTCTATTACTTTTGGGCCCGTATAAGGTGTACCGTTGAAGGAGAGGGTCCCGAAAAAAGGAGAAGCTATCCTTTTGATCAAAAGATTGCTAACTATAGATAGGATTGAGGCGGAAACAAATAAGAGCTCTTTATCTGAGAGGTTCTTTAAAAAAATGGAAGAGTGTTATAGTTAAAACTTTTTCAGAAGAAGAGGTAGGGGCGCTGATGGATCACTTTCGCACTTCTGATTACTACCTCAGGGAAAAATTGGCTGGTTCCTTGAGCAGACTAGAGGTAGGGGACGATACAGGACTACGGAACGTATAGGTTGTCTAAGAAAGGTTACAAGGGAGGAATTCCCACACTGGGTAGGTGATCTTATTAGAATATTCCTTGAAGAGGAAAGAGTAGTTTCACTATTTTTGGTGACGAATTTTCCATTCCTGGGGTGGGTGGTAGGGGAGGGGCTTTATAGGGAATGTTTAAGATTGGCTCTATTTTTTTTTTTTTTTTTGGGATGTTAATATAATTAAATGGAGAAGTGTAAGTGTTAAAGGAGCATTTAACTGTTGCATATTGAAGTGTTATTTGTATATTGCGATGTGATTGTTTGTAAAGGAGGCCTTTTTTTTTTCTCAATAAAAATCATCGTTTAAAAAGAAAAAAAAAAGGGGTGTACCATGATGGCGGTTCTATTACTTTCTGCCTGTGATAAGGGTGTACCATGATGGTGGTTCTTTTACTTCGTGTCAGGGGCAGAAAGTAATAGAAACCTTAACATGGTGGCTTTGGGAGCCTTTATTAGTCTTCCAGCTGCTGTGGTCACCAATCAGTACCCCGCGATCTCGTTGAGCAAGTGAGCCCGCTCCTTTCTGACAGTAGGATGTATCCTTATGTCCATTGTCGGTAAGAGGTTGTCTCAGTTTAGACTTTGTTGACATAGCACTAGGATATGCCAATAAGGATGGGTGGGGGTCACAGACAGAACACCTCAAGAATGAGATCCAAGAGTCGGTCAGGACTCTCCCATTGAAATGCATTGGAGTTCCAAGTTCACTAGTCCATCATGTTGTCTGTGCATTATGTAAGACGATATCAGGTTATGAGTAGTCTAGATATTTATGGAATGTGCTTGATACCTGGCTATTATATATATTTGGTACGGTTATATACCTGTATTGGCTATTATACTCTTTATTGATAGTAGTTCATTGTACTAGGTATCTTGTATGTTTGTATTATCACCAATGGCATAGCCTTTTGTAATATATAGTGTGACAGCGCGATGTCTGTGTCACTGGATTGGTTGCAGCAGGAGACCTGCAAAGTAAGTGCCCCCAAGGAGCCTGGCCTGGGTAGGGGAAGCCAGCAGTTTAGGGTCAGTAACGCTAACTTACTGACACTTTTAGTAGCCGTTTGTATAGCTGAGATGCAGTTAATATGTGCTGGCTTCTTTGGAATGGCTATAGTGTTGGGTAGGAGGCTGTTGCCACATTTCAGGCAAGGTCTTATAAGCCAATTAGAGTTGCTCTAGATACCAGGGGGTGTGATTCGCTACCAAGTATCTGGATAAACAACAGAGCCGAGGAGAAAGTTATGATTTACCTTCATGAAGCCTGAACCAGTGGTGGTTGGTGAGAGAATAATATACCAGTGGTGGCTGGTTAAGACACAGTGTGTGTGGTGCTGGGTAGTAGGCCCAGACCACGGCAATAGAGGCACTCTGTTCATTTAGTGGCCAGATGGCTGAGGATTTTGTTCATGCTGTTTTGTGTGCTGTACTCCATCCTATTGAAGAATAAAGCTGGTGGGCCAGATTGGAAGATATACTGTCTGGTCCGTGTGTCGTGTGCCATAACCATTCTAGCAAAGAACGGTGGTCCCAGAGCTAGAGTGACCAGACAGACCATCCAAGATAGTGGCTGGTAGTGAGCCTCTCTGTCTGTCTCCAGGGACCATCTTGGGGTTACTCAACTCACAGATCACTTTCTTGAATAAACTGTTTAGCACCTATGTCACAAGGCTTAATACGAAAAGAGACTCTCTCTAATGTGGTCTGTGCTTCCCTTCTGAAGCCACTAGTCCTCAACTGCTTTGTCCAAAGAATTATGACCCCCTTCTCCTAAAGCAGATGTTGTAGACATCTTTGAAGGCAAAGAAGTTCTGGCCAAGAAGTTCATCAGCGGGAAATCGTATTATCTTGACGACTGGAAGGGGTTCGGGCCAGGGATCCAGAAAGTAATCTTGCTGCCCCTGATGGGGGAGGCCTAAGGAGGAGGGTACTGTCACGAATCACGCCATGGGCCCTATGCCGGGCCACGGATGCGCTCGTATCTGGTGGCTCTCCCCGCTCCAGGGTTTTCTGCTGTATGCCGGCATGTACATCCCCACTCCACAGAGCATGCGCCTGCTCTGTGAGGTTTATAGGCCCAGCATCTTAGTAATTAGTTAATTAATAGGTTCTGACCCTGTATCTGACCACTCTGCCAGATTATTGGCGTTGTTGGGGAGTAACTTTGCTCTATTTTGTTATCCGTGTACCAGACCTTCCTGCCTGTTTATCCTGACCATGTTACCTGCCCTGACCGTCTTACCTGTCCCCAACTATGCACCTGCTTACCAATTCTGTACCAAGCTGCACGCCAGCCAACACCGCAAACAAGTTACGTCAGAGATAGCGACCTGGAAGTCTCTCACCGCACAAGATGAAGTCTCTGATGAAGACTGATGAAGAGGCAATTAGACCTTCTCCTTAATCTGGCTTATACAACCACTTTTGGTAGTCTAGCAAATCCACTCGTTACACAGCTTTTCCTTTTGCCCATCAAAACTACAAGCCCCATGATCCTTTGCAGTGCTTTGTTTATTATCCTACTTTTCTTAGTCTTGTTACCAACCACTGATTGCTACCTAATGTTGAAAGCAGGGCCAAAAAGATGTGGCTTTAAAAACTACACTCAAAAAGCCACATCTTTGGTTATCCGATCTCCTGGGCTCGACACAGAGCAATTTTCTTGTGGGTGGAGACACAGACCTTCTGAGCTTCTTGTCATTAAACACCTGATGTAAAACTGCAGGAAGCTGTAGAAAATAAAAGTATATTACACAAGTGATGAGCTTTGGAGAAGGGAGATTATGTAAAAAAACTTTATTTTCACAGGACGACCCCTGTAATTTTGTTCTTTCATTTGATCCGTTGTTGTGACGCATCTGACATTTTATTGGACCCTGAATTTACAGTATGAACACAGTTTTGGGTTTCTAAATTTCATAAGGTCTCACAAAGTGAAAATGTTTTATGTTTTCCGAGCTGAGCTTGGAGTCGATGTAGAAGTTCTTGGACATAAGTGAAATGGCTGGAGATAGATCACCCTAATTTTGGGTGAGATCAGTATTTGTTCCTGAAGCTTCTGGCAACAGTGAAATCTCACCTGCTCTGGGTTGTATGAGAAAGAGTTTATATCTCGTCTCCATCCTTGATAACGTGACATCTCCAACCCCGGCTCACCAGCGTGGAACAACCTGTTAAGCAATCTGTGTCCTCTGTTATGGGCTACGGAAAGGTGATAAATGTTTTTTATGGGATAACTCTAGGAAGTGGCTACTTCTTGACCAGCAGATGGCATATCCTAGGAATCATGGATTTTAGCAATCGATAGTGGTGCCGCACACCAGCTGTGGTAAAGTACAGGTGCTCTGTGGAAGGTCAGAAGGCTATAGCATGTATAGAAAATCCACGGCACTCCTTTAGTAGAGTTAAGTAAGATTTATTAGTTCACATGAAAAATTCACAAGGTTTATCATCAGCTCTCCATATATGTGCAATAGTAGAGAAGAAATGCCCACAAAACAGTCCAACGTTTCGGCCTAGTTAGGCCTTCCTCAGGGACACTTAAAAACAGGCAGGGAAGCGTGCGGAGGAAGAGAGCGTCCGATGCTTCGCTGCCCGTTCTCAAGTGTCCCTGAGGAAGGCCTAACTAGGCCGAAACGTTGGACTGTTTTGTGGGCATTTCTACTCTACTATTGCACATATATGGGGGAAGCTGATGATAAACCTTGTTTATTTTTCATGTGAACTAATAAATCTTACTTAACTCTACTACAGGAGTGCCATGGATTTTCTATACAATGGAATCATGGATTTGGGATCATCGGGCAACAAACATCAGGAACAGAGGCTACTGGACCACAACCAGGAATCGTGGATTTTGGACCAGAAAGAGAGGATGCCAGGCCAGCAGGCGTGGGACACCGAACACCAGAGGACTTGGGACCATGAACCAGACAAAACCAAACAAGTAGGACACCAGACAGTAGCAGACTGGGAAACGAGGATGCCAGATCTGTAAGCAGGAGGGCCCTTTGGTACCAGAAGCGGACAGACTAGGACGAGACACCAGCAAACGTGGTAATAAGCGTACAGGGCGGAGAACTGAAGCGGCGACAGAACCAAGCAGGCAGCACTATCGGGCTAGGGTCACCAGAATACAGAAACTGCGAGGGCGTAAGGAACCAGTATAGATGACCCTAGTAATCTGCACAGATACTTGGGCACGACAAGTCGAAGTGGTTGGGATTTATATCTCTACTAGATGGACCACAAGCCTCAGCTGGAGAGAGTTCAGGACCAGGAGAATTACCTGTGGCCAAACTGGTTGGATAGGCAACTGGAATAGAAGCAACAGACCAACCCCGCAGGGCCAGAAGCCATGTTGCAGTCAGTGGAGAGGCTAGAGACTGCAGATCCTGACACTAGGTATAGTGTAATATGTAAAGTGTAGGAACGTGTCACATCCTACCACCTAATGTAGATTTCAGGCCATGAGTTTTCCCCAAAATGTTCGTACCACAGGAAAAAATCTGTTAACTAAAATGAAACCGAATTTGTCACTCCATGATGTTGGGGTAAATACACACCTTACACCTGAAAGGCTTTAGATTGTGTCTAAAGTCGTCCGAGGAATAAAGTATCCCAGATACTAATTTGTAGTATAATCGAAAATAAATGAATAAAGAGAGTATATGGGCAAGAAAAATTATGAGGTAAAAATACAAATTTTATTCATATCAAATATAAAATTACACAGAAAAAACATACAAAAGAACCCAAATAAAAACTGCAGGCCCAAAGACAAAGGTCCAGTGTATGAATAATAATAGTTGTCATTTTACAAGATATCTAGTATAATCTCCATTATGTATACACCAATATTGATGTTAGAATCGTAAGAAGACATATAGATCAAAAACCGTACATCTGATGATTATCTTAGAACTTAGGTCATTACTGTGGGTACTACATATAGACATAATAGTCATTAGTCCACAAAAACATATTAGTCAATCAAATCAGAAGTACAGAACGGTCGCTAACCATGTATTACAGAAGTTGCAATAGTGGAGATTATTACCAAAATGGACCCGGACCGCCTAGTTCCCAACGCGCGTTTCGCGTAGATTGCTTCCTCAGGGGGTAATGTTAGAACGCTCCCACCTTGCTTAAATACCCAAAGCCATATTGGGATAAAGCTGGAAAACGCCTATCGGTGCATGCGCCGCGTTCGAAGGGAGACGCTGACCCGTGCCCCACTTCCGGCAGTCTTGGGCCAATGCGCAGGCGTGGAAGCAAACCGCTTCCGAACATGCGCACAGCCCATACAGACGCCGGAGCGGCCGGCGCTGAATCCCCACACGGAGCATGTGCACACGTATCCGAACAAATACTGCGTGCTCTTACAATAAAAGGTCTTCACATCAATTCCAGGTAATGTATAAAGATAGCTCCTAAACATACAAAGCTTTCAAGATTAATTTAAACAACCATAAACATGCTGGCATACAATTCTCATAAGCCTGTTCATAAAATAGACATAAGATAGCGAAACAAGTAAGAACAGCCTTGGTACATAATAATACAATCATACGAAAGGACAGGTAGCACTGACTCCTCCCCTCACATGAAGACCAAGGTAAACAGGGACAAGGTGTCACTTCTTCACAAAATCAGCATCTGATGTAATCTTTGCAATGTAAAGTCCATGCACTAGATGGGAGCGAAAACAAACACAAACGGACCACAGTTAAAAAAAACAATTAAAAGATGATGGCAGAGATACAAAGACCACCCCCCAACACAAACAGAGGGATTGCTCCATTGAAATCAAAATTGTTAAACAAAATTACCAAATATCGCAACCCAAGGGTCTGACACCAAGAGGTCCAATAAATAACTGAACAAGGGCTGTAAAAATGAAACCGAATAAAGCCAGAGGAAAGAGAGGCATCACAGGAAAGGTGTGAAGCTCAATTTTTCATTTAGACCCTTGGGAGACATGGCATCTAGTGTTATAATCCATCTGGCCTCCTTTTGTTCCAAACTGCGTGTTACATTTCCACCCCGGATGCCCAGATGGACCAAGTCAATGCCACATACTTTCAAACCCTTCGGGTCACAATTGTGATATTGCAGAAAATGTTTAGGAAGGGTTTTTAGCTGATGTGGATCAGTAACTTCCTTTGCAGACAAAATATCTCATACATGCTCGCGTACTCTAATTTTTAATTCTCGCGTTGTAATCCCGACATAAATTTTAGCATAAGGGCATTGGGCCAGGTATATCACATTTTTAGTACTACAAGTAATATAGTGACGGATATGAAAAATTTGATCCGTCCCAATCATGGGGAACGTCTTAGTTCTCTGCATATTTGGGCACGCCACACATTTGCAGCATGGGAAAAATCCCTGAATCGGGCCCCTTGAGCTGAACAGGATATTTTTTATCGGAGTATAATGGCTTTTGACCAGAAGGTCCCTGAGATTGGGCGCTCTCCTCGCCACCATTAGGGGAAAATCTGAAATCTCTTTACCCAAAATTGGGTCAGTCTTCAGAACACCCCAGTGTTTGGCCAATATTTCACGTAAATTGGGCCACTGGCAAATGTAGGTTGTAATAAAGCGAGTCTGGTCATTGCTGGTCTTCTTTTTGTGTTGTAATAATTGATTACGGGAACACCTTTTAGTGCGATGGTATGCCTTTTTTATGGATCTTTTACTGTACCCCCTTTCCCAGAAACGCATTTGTAAGTCGCGTGCTTGATTTTCAAACTTTATCTCGGTTGAGCAGATCCTGTGTACTCGCAGGAACTGGCCAACTGGAATAGCTTCAATGGTAGCCCTCTTATGGAAAGACGAGGCATGTAACAGTGAGTTCAATGAGGTTGCCTTACGATGTACATCTGTTTCAATCATTCCTCTCTGGTCTACTTCAATAGCGATATCCAAAAATTCTATTTTCCTATCATCCGCATTAAAAGTTAACTTTATGTTATAGTCTTTCTGATTTAATTGGTTCATGAACAGTGTGAGCTGACACATCGATCCCCTCCACAAGAAGAGGACATCATCTATATATCTCAGCCAACACTGGACATTATCAGTGGCCTGGAAATGGTCATGATGAAAAATTTCCTGTTCCCAATACCCCAGAAAAAGGTTCGCATACACCGGAGCGCATGCTGGCCCCATAGCGGTTCCCTGTTGTTAAACATAGTGGTTATCTTTAAACACAAACAGATTATGTGTCAATATGAATCTGAGCAATTACAGAAGCAAATCGCCCAAATCAGGTTCAAAGCCACTAGATCTCAAAAAATACGCCACAGCTGTCAATCCATCACTATGGCGAATAGATGTGTATAGGGATTCTACGTCGGCTGTGACTAAGAGTACCCCTGGTTCAATGTGGATCCCGTCGATCCGCCTTAGGACGTCTGTTGTATCTTGAACATACGATGGCAACAATTCTACCAATAGTTTAAGGTAATAATCGATAAACTTGCAAACTGGGTCACACAGTCCCCCAGTCTTGAGACGATGGGGCGTCCCGGCGGATCGACATGGTCCTTATGAACCTTGGGGAGCAAATATAAGGTCGGGATTCTTGGGAACCTTACCAAAAGGCTCTCACAGACCTTCTTAGAGATAATTCTCTTTCTAAATGCCCTTTCAAGGATGTCCTGTAATTCCCCCGAGAATTTAGTAATAGGATTATAGGGCAGTTTTTGGTAAGTTTGTTTGTCCCTCAGTTGCCGTAAGGCCTCTTTCTCATACTTATCAATGGGCCAAATCACGATATTTCCCCCCTTGTCCGCAGGTTTTATTACCACATCATTCATCATCTGTAATTCTCTAATTGCCTCTCTTTGTTGTCTATTAAGATTGTTTTCTGCAATATCACAATTGTGACCCGAAGGGTTTGAAAGTGTGTGGCATTGACTTGGTCCATCTGGGCATCCGGGGTGGAAATGTAACACGCAGTTTGGAACAAAAGGAGGCCAGATGGATTATAACACTAGATGCCATGTCTCCCAAGGGTCTAAATGAAAAATTGAGCTTCACACCTTTCCTGTGATGCCTCTCTTTCCTCTGGCTTTATTCTGTTTCATTTTTAAAGCCCTTGTTCAGTTATTTATTGGACCTCTTGGTGTCAGACCCTTGGGTTGCGATATTTGGTAATTTTGTTTGTTAACAATTTTGATTTCAATGGAGCAATCCCTCTGTTTGTGTTGGGGGGTGGTCTTTGTATCTCTGCCATCATCTTTTAACTGTGGTCCGTTTGTGTTTGTTTTCGCTCCCATCTAGTGCATGGACTTTACATTGCAAAGATTACATCAGATGCTGATTTTGTGAAGAAGTGACACCTTGTCCCTGTTTACCTTGGTCTTCATGTGAGGGGAGGAGTCAGTGCTACCTGTCCTTTCGTATGATTGTATTATTATGTACCAAGGCTGTTATTACTTGTTTCGCTATCTTATGTCTATTTTATGAACAGGCTTATGAGAATTGTATGCCAGCATGTTTATGGTTGTTTAAATTAATCTTGAAAGCTTTGTATGTTTAGGAACTATCTTTATACATTACCTGGAATTGATGTGAAGACCTTTTATTGTATGAGCACGCTGTATTTGTTCGGATACGTGTGCACATGCTCCGCGTGGGGATTCAGCGCCGGCCGCTCCGGCGTCTGTATGGGCTGTGCGCATGTTCGGAAGCGGTTTGCGCCTGCGCATTGGCCCAAGACTGCCGGAAGTGGGGCACGGGTCAGCGTCTCCCTTCGAACACGGCGCATGCGCCGATAGGCGTTTTCCGGCTTTATCCCAATATGGCTTTGGGTATTTAAGCAAGGTGGGAGCATTCTAACATTACCCCCTGAGGAAGCAATCTACGCGAAACGCGCGTTGGGAACTAGGCGGTCCGGGTCCATTTTGGTAATAATCTCCACTATTGCAACTTCTGTAATACATGGTTAGCGACCGTTCTGTACTTCTGATTTGATTGACTAATATGTTTTTGTGGACTAACGGCTATTATGTCTATATGTAGTACCCACAGTAATGACCTAAGTTCTAAGATAATCATCAGATGTACGGTTTTTGATCTATATGTCTTCTTACGATTCTAACATCAATATTGGTGTATACATAATGGAGATTATACTAGATATCTTGTAAAATGACAACTATTATTATTCACACACTGGACCTTTGTCTTTGGGCCTGCAGTTTTTATTAGGGTTCTTTTGTATGTTTTTTCTGTGTAATTTTATATTTGATATGAATAAAATTTGTATTTTTACCTCATAATTTTTCTTGACCATATACTCTCTTTATTCATTTGTTTTCGATTGTGCATCAGTGGAGAGTGGTCTGACTGATGTCATTAACGCTAACTGGAAATATGGACGTTTTTTGTTAGTGTTTGTAATTTGTAGTATAGTATGATGCAGATTCACATGCGGAATCTTCCTATTCAGTGGAGCCAGGAGTGCGGCAGATGTAGTTTCCATTCCAATTCCATGTCAAGAAGTAACAAAGTAGTCATTCTTAATTTCCAATTACTAGGACATTAGACTTCATGTCAGATGTTCTTCCAAATCAATCCTTCTCCTTTTGTCTTAGGTTCTGGACTCTCACACGTAAAGGTTTCTATGAAAGACAATGGTCATTATGGTCACTTACCCTGCAAAGATGGAGGAGGACAGAAACCAGACGGTGGCCAGGATATTAGAGCTCCCCCTGGGAGAATAATCCCCCGTGATAAACCGAGAGGTGAGGCGGCTCACATCATCCATCCTCTATTAATAAGACAGACATGACTGGAAGGTGAAGGCTCCTTAGAACTATGTAGTGATCGGGGTCTCCCCATACACAGGATTACACAGTAGTGAAGAAGTCGTCTGGTGAGTGTGTGGCCCCCTATGTTTCAGGAGGACGGAGCAGCCCCCAGAGCCCCGAGACTCCACCTCGTTCACTGATACAGAAGATCCTAGAGCTGACCACCAGGATCACTGAGCTACTAACTGGAGAGGTGAGCGCTGCTGGGAATGCTGGGACACCCCAAGGGGATGAGTGTCTGGAGGAGAATTGTGTCATTGCTGTTCAGGTTCCTATAAGGTGTCAGGGTGTCGCCGTTTTTTTCTCCATTGAGGAGTGGGCGTATTTAGAGGGACACAAGGATCTGTACAAGGACGTCATGGTGGAGGATCAGCCGCCCCTCACATCACCGGGTAAGAGAAGACCTCACTGATTATAGAGGAGACCAGGTGTGTGGGTCACCTAGATCCCCATCATCTGATCATCACATAGAAACAATAGATTCACTCCCTGTGTTTATGTCCTATAGATGGATCCAGTAGGATAAATCCACCAGAGAGATGTCCCCGTCCTCTATATTCCCTGGATTGTAAGGAGGAAGAGCAAGAAATCCCACTGGATTATGAGGTGAGTGACGACATCGTCCATAGATTGATGTAATGAAGCTTTTCCTAATCTTCTCCCGCAGCAGTGGAGTATACGCTGTATCTCATCTTGTTATTGTTGGGAGCGGCTACAAATGGTTTCTGGTTCCATAAAAGATTGTGTAACCTTCCTCCTGGTTGGACTTGCACTTGGCAATGAAGATTCAATGTGGATGAATGTAAAGTTCTACAATGTAAATCATCCACTAAATAACAGCACAATGCCAGTCAGCTGCCTCTAAGGCTACAGAAGACTGTCAGGGACTCACCAGTTATGGACATAATCTTTCTGTTTTACAAGACATTAGTGCAGCCTCATCTAGAATATGAAGGGCAGTTTTGGGCACCAGGTTTGGCATGTTAATATTTGGTGGAACGAGCACCACTCAGAGGAATCATTTTCCTTTAGCAGCAGATTGATTCACGGCCTCTAGAAGCTTTTGTCTTTTGCCTGGATATATAATAAACTAGTGTGACTTTTTATCTTTTTGCAGTTGGTATGCAAGCAGGAAAGTCATGATGGGGAAGCAAGTGGACTCAGAAAACCTAAATCAGAGCCAGAGACTGGTAAGAGTCTTTTGCTATTTTCATATAAGACTTAAAGGAATGTTCTATTATACTTCTACTAATTACTGGATGCTGAAAGTATTAGCTTGGATCTAGAGGTTTCACCTAGACCCCTCATCATCTCATCATCACATTGAAATAATATATTCAGCCCCTGTGTTTATGTCCTATAGATGGATCCAGTAGAAGGAATGCAACAGAGAGATGTCCCAGTCCTCTATATTCCCAGGACTATAAGGAGGAAGAGCAAGAAATCCCAATAGATCATCAGGTAAATCCTCTATAGACTGATGTAATGAAGCTTCTCCTAGTCTCCTCCAGCAGCAGTGGAGGGAATACTGTAACCATCTTGGGATTTTTGGGGCGGTACAAATGGTTTCTGTTTTTATAAG
>JAODAL010077412.1:0-13284 GCA_025379985.1 Phyllomedusa bahiana | reverse complement strand
CCCCGTGGCCCGCTTGGTCCCGATCACACTGGTATCCTGCTGACTCAGGGCCACAAACCCACTTACGGGCTGCGCCTCTGCCTGACGGAAGCTGACGCCCTTTCTCTGACGATGATGAAGCCCTTGCCTCGCCCGGCTCCCAAGTGCGGTCAGCTACATGATCATCTATTTGTGTTTCATCGTCACTGCTGTCCTCTTCACCGGTCTTGGTATGCAGAGGCTGACCCCTCACAACATGACCTCCCATGCCACTCTCAACATCTATACTTTGCCGCCTACTGCAAGAAGCAGGGGATATTGGCCCCATTTCTTCACTGCCAAGTAGCTGCTGACTGCCCTCCTCAAATTGTTCATCCTCGCTATATAGTGGCGCTGAGCCCAGACCACATAGTAGATCTCTGGCTGAGGGAACCGGATGGGACAGAGGCGGGTTGAGGACAGGTGAGGGCCGCTGACCCGCTCCCGGGCCATGCCAACAAAGGGTTGTGTCTGACGTTCCCACCGACTCTTGGCTGGGGTTGTCAGATGTCATCTGGGAGGAAGTGGATGACCTAGTCAACCAATCAAGAACCATTGGGTTGCTGAACAACACACGGCCGCTAGATGACAGCGGCAGTTGTGGCCTCACCGAGTGACCCCTGCTGCGTTGTCCCCTTGCTGTGCTGCGACCTGGGCCTGCTCCAGGAATGTTTGTGCCTCTGCCACTCGCAGGTGAAGAGCCTGCCACCTCTCTGTCTGACATACTGTTTGTTCTAAAATGTACAGACACTGCTTGATGAAGATATCTGTATATTATAAATACACACCCTGTATTTGACTCCAAATGAACCCAGTAACAAGCTTGGGTAACCCTTGGATATAAATTGCGCTCCACAAATGGCCAGGAAAAATTTACTTGTATGTGTTGTTTAAAAACACTGTGTATTTTACTGAATGTAAAAGCACAAACAGGCTTAATTAACCTTCGGATATGAATTATGCTACAGGCAAAATTGCTTCTTTGGCGGTGAAAAAGAATGTTTCTTTTACTAAGTACAACTGCAGAAAAATACTTAGTTAACCCTTGGATGTAAATTGCGCAAAAGAATTGAGCAACCAAAAACTACCAGCTTTGTAGTGTGTTACAATGGCGTGTATTTTACGGTATACAGCAAGAGAAAAACTTGTAATTAACCTTCGGTTGTGAATTATGCTACACGCATTATGTCTTTTTTGCCGGTGAAAATGACGGTTTCTGTTAGTGACCACAACAGCAGAACAACGCTTAATTAACCCCTGGATGTAAATTGCGCAAAAGAATTGAGCAACCAAAAACTACCAGCTTTGTAGCATGTTACAATGGCGTGTATTTTACGGTACACAGCAAGAGAAAAACTTGTAATTAACCTTCGGTTGTGAATTATGCTACAGGCAAAATGTCTTTTTTGCCGGTGAAAAAGACAGTTTCTTTTAGTCACCACAGCAGCAGAACAACGCTTAATTAACCCTGGATGTAAATTGCGCAAAAGAATTGAGCAGCCAAAAATGAAGTGGTATTTGTATTGTAAAAACGCTGTTTCTTTCAAATGAATACAACAGGAACAGGCTTAGATTACCCTTGGATATTCAATGTGCTGTGAGCAGATAGCATTAAAATGTATATGCAGCTGCACTGGACGTACACTGGACTTCAGATCCAATACCCCACAAAATCAGAAATAGAACGTTAAGAGAAGCGGTCTCTGAGACAAGCTGTGACACCCCACAAAAATCACTGTATAAAAATGAGTTCTTTAGTAAGAGATATCATTAGCAGCCGTGGCAGCACCTTCCCTAATCAGTACAGTGAGAGCGGTATGAGCTCCCACCGTCGCGCCCGGACTTATATAGTGCGGTGACATCACAGAATCCCGCCGGTCTCTGATTGGCTTAATCTCTGCACATGTCATGCAGGCTATGCCTTTCTTCCTCCCAGAGTTCTTTGCCCCATGTAACGCCATGTGCTCGCAGCCATTTTATCAATCAAAAGCACACTTCGTTCACACGAAGTACCCCAAAGTTCGATTTCGTTCCGATCCGAAGTTTTCCTGAAATTCTAAACGAATTCCACTTCGTTAGAATCAATTCGCCCATCTCTAATTACTGTATGCAGAAAGGCAATATTGGGGAATTCATTATTACACGCTGATAGCTGTCATCCAAAACATGTTATCAATGATATCCCTAGAGGAGAATTCATTCTAGCTAAGAGTATCTGTAGTTTACCCATGGATTATAATAGGGAGAAAATGTGTATATCCAATAGACTGAAAAATAGAGGATTTACTATGACGAATATACATAAAGCTATCAATACAGTGGAGAATAGGGATCGGAGGAGTTTTTTGTATAGGAAACATGGAAAATAAAACAGTAAGGACAACAAAGATAGTGGAAGCAACATATACTTTGTTACACAGTATAGCACCCAATTCCTAATTATAACTAGAACTGTTAAACAATTTTTGCCCATGTTTTATACGAATCCGATACTTAAATCCGTTCTGAAGGGGGGATGTAGATTTGTGTCCAAAAGACCAGAAACAATTGGAAATATAATATTTCCTAGCTTATTTTTAGAACAAAAGAACAATGGCAATAATATAAGTTGGATAAAAACTACTGTTAGTTTTAAATGTGGTAGGTCGAGATGCAATACATGTTTGTATATGCACAAAATCACATATGTCAAGTCCAATACTACAGGGAAGGAATATAAAATCAGGGATTATTTGAACTGTCAAAGCAAATATGTGGTATATATGATTTTCTGTAATACCTGCAGTTGCACAACTAGAAGTTTGTCACAGCGAGTACCTGAGCATATATACCATATTCTACATCCTAGTATACGCTCTGTATCAGGGACTTCAGAGAACCTTCATCCAGTCAGTGACCTCTGAGTTATAGCTCTTGAAGTATAATAAACCTCAGGGAGGGGGTGATTGGAGGAGATCTTTGATGGACAGAGAATCCTTTTGGATTTTGACACTAAGGGAGACATTTATGATCGGGTTTTCACCCTTTTCTGGTGTCAAATGCGCCAAAGTGAGCCGGCTACGATGTCCAATAGACCTAACACATTCGTAAGACTCAACAGTTTTTTCACGCGCCTAACATGAGGGGGCATTCTGGGGGGGTGTCGCAACACACTTGTAATATTAGACACATTTATAAATTTGAGTCGGTAAAACTAGACGCATTACTGCTCAAACAGGCAGCACTATTTTAATGTGGGCTGCCGAAGCCTGAGGAGTCGAAGTGGAGCTAGATTTGCTATTAGGGCAAAAAAAAAATATTATTTCTCAACTTCCACCAGTACAATAAAAAAAAGTAATTTATGATAATTATCAAACTATATAAAATTTAATTATTTAAATTTAATTTAAAAAAGTCATCAAATAAATATAAAAATAAATAATATCCCAAAAATATAAAAATATCTCCTGTAAAATATATTTAAATTAATAGAATCTAAAACTAGTTTTACATTAAAGAACCCACTGATGTTGTTCAGATTTTACAATTTTAAATTTTTACTACATTAAGATTTAAATTTAGTTTTGCTGCTCTCACCCTTTATTCTACATACAGCAAGAGCCAGTACACCACAGGTCTTGCTGGGACCTGTGGTCCACCATTCTATTCGCTGACATGCTATTCTAATGACTTTTTTATTTCCAGCCTATCTATAGCCTTTATACATGTTTGGCGCATTACTTATGCACCTAAGTTCCATAATAACCAAACATACCGGTGAGGCACGATGAACTTTAGACACCACTTATGAGCACACAAAAAAACACTTTCATACATTCGGGATCGCTGCTTTGGTAAATGGACTGGCAGGCTGACACAGGGTTCTCTTTAGGTCTGGTCTCAGCCAGCTTTATTCTTCAACACAGGAAAACGTATACAGTATACAAAAATACAAATAAACATCTAGGCCGTGTAGCCACTAGCTACACGTTATTGAGTCCCTCACTAACCTGTGGTCAGGCGTACTTGGATAAAAATTTATGGCATGAAACCAAACCTGCCCTAACTAGGCTAACTACAGGCCTGTAAATAGTTCTAGGTTCGTTGGCGTGCACGCATTCTTTGACCTTGGGTTTGCGGACAGTCACTGCTCAGAGTTGCAGATCCCTGACAATGGAGTCGATTATTCGAGATGGTGGATGCTTCTCTCTGTCTCCTGCAGAACATCCCTTCTATCATGGTGTTTTCCTCACCGCAGCATTGATGCAGCCAGCTGAACTCCTCTCTCTCTCAGGAGTTGATCCTAGTTCATGAACACAATAGGGGGGGTTCCACTATCCCACACTACGTCTAAGAGTCCAGAGAGAGACTCGAAACGCGTAAGATGCGTGTTCAGTTCTGAGCGCTATGTTTTTAATCATATGCAGTTTTTGATATTAATGGGATAAATAAATGTTATGAGTTTTACTATTTTTCAGGTGCTGGAAGATCTCCTTTTACATATTGGATTTTATCTGTATTCTACAAGTTAATATGAATCCGTCAATCCGAAACATGTGCAGTTTTCTTTATTTATTGGTACCGTATACTAACACCTACAAACTTGAGTGAGGGTGATGATTTGTGGGCTGAAGTGTACTTTTTACTGGTACCAGTTTGGAATACATGTGACTTTTTTGATAAAATGTATTCCAATTTTAAGGGGACGTAAATTTACCCAAAAAAATGCAATTTTGGCGTTTGGAATTTTTTTCTTCTATTGTGTTCAGTGTACGGGATAACTGACGTTATTGTTACTTTTTTATTTATTTTTTTATTTGTAAAATGGCAAAAGGGGGTTATTTGAACTTTGTACTTTTTTTTTCCACTTTAAAACATTTCTTTTTATACTTTGTACTTTTTTTGTAATACAATGCATTAGGGTATATGAAGAGGGCAGTTCCTGAGGCAAAAACTAGTATAACAAAACACATGGTTATGATGGAAGCCTTCACAATGTTTCCAGCTGCTATGTCAAGCGAACTGGGCCTGCGATTTTGCCGCGGGGGCCCCTGCGGCACCGTTTCTCATTGATTTAGATGGCGTAGCTAAGGGATTAAACAGCACAGGATGGCGCTAGCACCATTCCACACAGTAACCGGCGGGTGTTAGCTGCAATTAGCAGCTAACACCCACTGGCTACAAAGCCCCTTACTGGCATCAGGAAGTACTCATACATCCAATGTTATTAAGTGAATAATTAATACAGTACCAGCAAATTTCACATCCCTTTACAAACCATAGGGTTCATGTAGAACAGACAAAATTAGAATTTACAGGATAGGAAACTAATCAACAATTTAAACAACAGTAGTGAGTGCCCTGCACACAAGAGCTTGCAGTTTATAAAGGAAAGGGGATGGCGCAAATGTGGATTTTTTTAGGTGGAAGCTAAGGCCCGTCAGTATTATATGGTTAGCCGGTTACATGAATCGTCCATCAGAACTTAAAGGTGGGTCTAGAGTGGGAGGCACATTTCTATGAAGTCCATATACCCTTATAATGCATATGAGCCATTCACCAAACCAGTTTCTGTGTATTAACCCCTTAAGTCGAACGCCTGAAAAGTAGTTAATGACCAGCACATCTTTTTCAGTTTTTGCCTCCCTGCGCTTCAACGGTTGTAACTTTTTTATTTTTTCAATGACGCAGTCATATGAGGCCTTGTTTTATTCGAGAGAAGATGTACTTTATGGGGGAATAGTTTTTAATTCACTTATAAATAATTGCAGTATTTTTTTTTTATTTATTTATTTATATATTTTTATTTCTTTTTTTTTCACCATTCACATATCACACTTAATAACTTATTATATTAATTCTACAGGTTATTACGGTCGTGTGGATACCTAATATGTGTAGGTTTTTTTGTGTGTGTAATTTATGCACAATTATTTTTTATTAAATATTTATTTTTATTTTATTATTTATTTTTTTATTCTTTTTTTTACACTTTTTATGTTTTTTTTTTACTTGTTTTTTTTTTCTCCCATGAAGGGATAACTGTTTTATATATTTTTTTTTTTTTTTTTTTTATACTTAGTAATGTATTAGCATTAGAGATGGGCGAATTGATTCTAACGAAGTGGACTTCGTTTAGAATTTCAGAAAAACTTCGGTTCTGAACGAAGTCAAAGTTTGGGGTACTTCGGGTGAACGAAGTGTGCTTTTCATTGATAAAATGGCTGCGAGCACATGGCGTTACATGGGGCAAAGAAATCTGGGAGGAAGAAGGGCATAGCCTGCATGACATGTGCAGAGATGAAGCTAATCAGAGACCGGCGGGATTCTGTGACGTCACTGCACTATATAAGTCAGGGCGCGACGCTGGGAGCTCAAACTCCTCTCACTGTACTGACTAGGGAAGGTGCTGCTGCGGCTGATAGCTCTTACTGAAGAACTGATTTTTATACAGCGATTTTTGTGGGGTTTCTCAGCTTGTCTCAGAGACTGCTTCTCTTAACGTTCTATTTCTGTTTTTTTTGGGTATTGGATCTGAAATCCAGTGTGCGTCCACTGCAGCTGCATATAAATTTAAAATCCTATCTGCTCAAGCAAATTGATATCCAAGGGGGAATCTAAACCAGTTCTGTTGTATTCATTTAAAGATACAGCGTTTTTACAATACAAATACCACTTCATTTTTGGCTGCTCAATTCTTTGGCGCAATTTACATCCAGGGGGTTAATTAAGCGTTGTTTTTCAGCTGTGGTGACTCCAAGAAACCGTCATTTTCACCGCCAAATATATACATTTTTCCTGTAGCCTAATTCACAAGAAAAGGGTTTTAATTACAATTTTATCTCTTTTTGTGTGGCGTAAAAAACACCGCATTGTAACACGCTACAAAGCTAGTAGTTTGTGGTGCTCAATTCTTTGGCACAATTTACATCCAGGGGTTAATTAAGCGTTGTTTTTCAGTTTGTGGTGACTCCAAGAAAACTGTCATTTTCACTGCCAAAATACATACATTTTTCCTGTAGCCTAATCAAAAAGCAAAGGTTAATTAAATTTTATTCTTGTTGTGTGGCGTAAAAAACACTGCATTGTTAACACGCTACAAGCTAGTAGTTTGTGGTGGCTCAATTCTTTGGCGCAATTTACATCAGGGTTAATTAAGTGTTGTTTTTCAGCTGTGGTGACTCCAAGAAACCGTCATTTTCACCGCCAAAAATTTTATTAATTTTTCCTGTAGCTAATTCACAAGAAAAGGTTACTTACAATTTTTTCTTGTTGTGTTGCGTAAAAAACACCGCATTGTAACACGTTAAAAAGTAGTAGTTTGTGGTGGCTCAATTCTTTGGTTTGCAATTTACATGCGGGGGTTAATTAAGCGTTGTTTTTAGCTGTGGTGAACCCCAAGAAACCGTCATTTTCACCGCCAAAATATATACATTTTTCCTGTAGCCTAATTCACAAGCAAAGGTTATTATTACATTTTTCTCTTGTTGTGTGGCGATAAAAAACACACCGATTGTAACTCGTTACAAAGCTACTAGTTTGTGGGGGCTCAATTCTTTGGCGCAATTTACATCCAGGGGTTAATTAAGGTTGTTTTTCAGCTGTGGTGACTCCAGAAACCGTCATTTTCACTGCCAAAATTTTATACATTTTTCCTGTAGCCTAAT
Organism: Phyllomedusa bahiana; assembly: GCA_025379985.1. Taxonomy (NCBI): domain Eukaryota; kingdom Metazoa; phylum Chordata; class Amphibia; order Anura; family Hylidae; genus Phyllomedusa; species Phyllomedusa bahiana. The sequence goes on along the minus strand of JAODAL010077412.1, from coordinate 5,620 downwards.
TCACAACCCAAAGGTTAATTACAATTTTATCTTTGTTGTGTGGCATAAAAAAACATCGCATTGTAAACACGCTACAAAGCTAGTAAAATTTGTGGTGGCTCAATTCTTTGGTTGCATTTACATGAGGGGGTTAATTAAGCGTTGTTATTCAGCTGTGGTGAATCCAAGAAGCCGCCATTCTCACCGCCAAAACATATACATTTTTCCTGTACCCTAATTCACAAGCAAAGGTTAATTACAATTTTATCTCTTGTTGTGTGGCGTAAAAAACACCGCATTGTAACACGCTACAAAGCTACTATTTTGTGGTGGCTCAATTCTTTGGCGCAATTTACATCCAGGGGTTAATTAAGCGTTGTTTTTCGCTGTGGGGGACTCCAAGAAAACCGTCATTTTCACTGCCAAAATATATACATTTTTTCCTGTAGCCTAATTCAAAAGAAAAGGGTTTAAATTACAATTTTATCTCTTGTTGTGTGGCATAAAAAACACCCAATTGTAACACGCTACAAATTTAGTAGTTTGTGGTGGCTCCAATTCTTTGGCACAATTTACATCCAAGGGTTAACTAAGTCTTTTTCTGCAGTTGCACTCAGTAAAAAAAACTTTGTTTTTCACCGCCACAGAAGTAATTCTGTAGCATAATTTCATATCCGAAGGTTAATTAAGCCTTTACATTCAGTAAAACTACACAGAGTTTTTAACGGCACATACAAGTAAATTTTTCCTGCCCATTTGTGGAGCGCAATTTATATCCAAGGGTTCCCCAAGCTTGTTACTGGTTTCATTTGGAGTCAAATACAGGGTTTTATATTTTCATATACAGATATCTTCATCAATCAGTGTTGTACATTTTAGAACAAACAGTATGTCAGACAGAGAGGTGGCGGGCTCTTCACCTGCGAGTGGCAGGGGCCCACAACGTTCCTGGAACAGGGCAAGGTCGCAGCACGCAAGGGGACCTCGCAGCAGGGGTCACTCGGTGGGGCCCAGAACTGCCGCTGTCATCTAGCGGCCGTGTGTTGTTCAGAAACCCAAGGGTTTTGATTGGTTGACTAGGTCATCCACTTCCTCCCAGATGACATCTGAAAACCCCCCAAGCCAAGAGTCGGTGGGAACGTCAGACACAACCCTTAGTTGGCATGGCCCGGGAGCGGGTCAGCGGCCCTCACCTGCCCTCAACCCGCTCTGCCCCCATCCGGTTCCCTCAGCCAGAGTTTCTACTATGGGTCGGGGCTCAGCGCCACTATATAGCGAGGATGAACAATTTGAGGAGGGCATTTCAGCAGCTACTTGGCAGCAAAGAAAGGGGGCCCAAATTATCCCCTGTTCTTGCAGTAGGCGGCAAAGTATAGATGTTGAGAGTTGCATGGAGGTCATGTTGTGAGGGGTCAGCTCTGCATACCAAGACCGGTGATGAGGGACAGCAGTGACGATGAAACACAAATAGATGATGATGTAGCCGACCGCACTTGGGAGCCGGGTGAGGTAAGGGCTTCATCATTGTCAGGAGAAGAGGGCGTCAGCTTGCGCTTCAGGCAGAGGCACAGCCAGTAAGTGGGTCGTTTGGCCGTGAGCCCAGCAGGTTTAGCAGCAGTGTGAGGTGGGGAAGCCAAGCGGCCACGGGGTAAAAACCCGCTTCGCAGGTCCAAGAAAGTAGCGGCACAGGGCTCAGCGAGCAGCGGCGGCAGTAGTCACTCAGTGCGGAGCGTTGGGGGTAAAATCCGAACTCGGCGGTGTGGCAGTTCTTTGCTAAGACACCGGAGGAGCCGAATATGGGTATATGTAGAATCTGTAACAGAAAAATGAAGCGTGGCCAGGGAGCTAACGTTGGCACCACGGCCCTGCGTCAACACTGCCCCGTCACCATCCGGTGGCCTGGGAGAAACGTGGCTCAGATGTGGTGGTCCATCCTGCTGCTGCAGCAACGGCAGCAGCAGCAGCAGCGCCCAGTGGCACGCATGTCATTGCAGCCAGTCAAAGCTCCACCACCTCTGCAGAAGGGAGCTGTTTCTCTTTGACATCATCTCCCGGTCCAGATGCTCCTGCTCCTCGCTAAATATGGCGCCAGCCAGTCGATTGCAAAGAGACAACAGTATGCGTCCAACCATCCTAAGGTGCGAAGCTGAAAAGTACTCCTGTCCAAGTTGTGTTGGGTGCTGCAGTCCCTCCCCTTTTCCCAAAAGGTGGACTATGCACGTTCAGAGAACTAATGGCTTGTGCGAGTCGAGATGGAGAGTTCAAGCCGTAATTTATTTTCCAAAAAGGCGTACCAGCACTTCATAAATATGTAGAACAGAAGGTGGGCCAGTCCTTGAGCTTATCGGTTTGTTCCAAGGTGCACGGAGGCGAGAACGTCTGGGCTGTAACTCGGTCAGGGCCAGTACATGTTTCCTTTACGGCCCACTGGGTGAATGTGCTTCCGGCCCAGGCACACCCAAAAACTTGGACAGGAGACGCCGCTTTCTCCTCCAGTTAACAAATGTCCGCCTCCTCCTCTTCCATCCCACCCCCATCTCAGCCTCCCCACGTACTGCTCCATCATACCACATGTGTAGGGCACAGCGGTTTCACGCAGTTCTACACTGGCTTAGCTCGGCGAACAAAGTCACACAGGGGAGGAACTGCTCCGCGTCATGCAGCAAGAAATCGATGTGTGGCTTTATCCGCGCCAACTGCAAAGTGGAACCAAGGTGATGGACAAAGGGAGGAACATGGTGTCCCCGCTGACCGAGGAGGGATGGTCCATGCGCTCTGCATGGCACACGTGTTCAATCTGGTTGTGAAAAGGGTTTCCCGAAGTCTTCCCGATCTTCAGAAGATTCTGAAATGGCCAGGGAAACTGTGCATGCACTTCATCCATTATCCCAAAACCAGGAACCCCCTCCTCGAGTTGCCGCGGCAGAACGGCCTCCCCCCAACACACTCTGATTTGCGATGTTTCCCACCGTTGGAATTCCAGCCTGCACATGTTGGACCGACTGTATGAACAGAGAAAGGCCATTAACGATTTTTTGATGATCCAGGCGGAAAGGAGTATTCCCTGTGTAACTTTGATGTCAGTCAGTGGCAGCTCATGGTGACACCTGCCGTTTGTTGAGGGCCAAATTTGAGGAGGTCATGTTATTTGTCAGTCGCCAGGACTACGGGATGAATAAGGTCATTTCCCCTGCTTCATGTCCTGGAACAGATGCTGAAAAATCTGTCTGGGCAGGGGACTGAAAACGTGGCGACTACATCCGCGGCCACATGAGTCCGGTGGGGACTGAAATGGAGGAGGAGGACATGGAGCAGAAGCATTGTCTGGTGAAATGAGTGGATTTTTACCCAGGTGAAATGAGAGGGGGAGCAGGGGCAGCTGGAGGAGATAGATGGAGATGAGGGAAACGAGCAGATGACCGCAAGCACCGTGGCCAGTATACAGTGGAGATGGAGGCAGGGAGCCCCTCGGAGTCACTTGTGCAGATGGCCCGCAGCATGCTGATTTGCCTGGCTAGTGACAGCCGAATAGTCAGCATCCGGCAGAGCGATAACTTCTGGGTCTCCACCCTATTGGACCCTCGCTACCGGTCCAAAATGGGAGACTTTTTCCCAGCTATTGAGAGGGAGGATAAACTCAAATACTATAGGGAAATCCTCCGTAGTCAGTTGGGCCCCTGCTATGTGCGGCATCGTCCCTCCTTGACAGGTCTGCCGGGGGGTGGGTTCTTCAGCGCTCACGTACTACTGCCGCGGCTGCCGGGTGGGGGGGTCGGAGCAGTACCAGCTCCATCAGCAGCAACCTAAGTCTGGAGTCATGATGAGAAACTTCCTTCCCCGCCTAGTGGGAGGGCAGTCGCCAGCAGCAGCAGGACTGGAGCAGACCCCGAACCAACAGGTGGTGGCCTACTTGGAAAAACCTCTTGCCACCCCAGTTAGAAGATCCGTGGATTAACTGGGCAGCCAAACTGGATGTGTGGCCGCAACTGCCGAGTTTGCAGTGGAGAAGCTGTCCTGCCCGGCCAGTAGTGTGGCATCAGAGTGGTATTCCGTGCGGCGGGGGCCAATGTTACCCCAAGGAGAACCCGCTTGTCCACGGGAAATGTGGACGACTGACCTTTGTCAAGATGAATCAGGCGTGGATCGGCCAGGATTTCAAACACCAATGCTTTAGGCGTCAGCTACCCTCAGCCTGACGCCTCACCCAAACTGTGAGAAATGAGTCTGGGTTCAAACTACCTGCCCCAGCCAAATATTCTGATGCCGCCAACCGCCTGATGCAACAATCTGCTGAAAGTTTCTCCATCTGCCACCAACCTTTTTTACCAGGGACTGGTATTGCCACCCACCTCCACACTCTGGGCTTTTTGTCACTGTCTGACCTCCTTCTGCTGCTGTGGCTGCTGGCGTGACCTTCACACTGTGTCATTGTCCCACTCTGTGGCCTACTCCTGTTTTTTCCACCTCCAGAATGTCATTGTGCCACTGTCTGACCTCATGCTGCTGCTGTGGCTGCTGCCGTGACCTCCACACTGTTCATAGTCCCCACTCTGTGGCCTAATCCTGTTTTTGCCACCTCCCGAATGTCATTTTTCCCCTGTCTGACCTCATGCTGCTGCTGTGGCTGCTGCCGTGACATACCCCACTGTCATTGTGCCACTGTCTGACCTCATGCTGCTGCTGTGGCTGCTGCCGTGACCCCACCAGAATGTCATTGTGCCACTGTCTGACCTCATGCTGCTGCTGTGATGATGCCGTGACCTACCACACTCTTCATTGTTCCACTGTCTGACCTCATTCTGCTGCTGTGGCTGCTGCTGTATGCTCCACACTGTGTCATTGTCCCACTCTGTGACCTACTCCTGTTTTTGCCACCTCCAGAATGTCATTGTGCCACTGTCTGACCTCATGCTGCTGCTGTGGCTGCTGCCGTGGGCCTACACACTGTGTCATTGTGCCACTGTCTGACCTCATGCTGCTGCTGTGGCTGCTGCCGTGACCTTTCACACTGTCATTTTGCCACTGTCTGACCTCTACTGCTATGCTGTGACCTACACACTGTGTCATTGTGCCCATGTCCGATGTTTCTGCTGCTGTGGCTGCTGCCATGACCTACACACTGTCATTGTGCCACTGTCTGACTCTGCTGTTGCTGTGGTGATGCCGTGGGCCTCCACACTGTGTCTTTGTCCACTCTGTGGCCTACTCCTGTTTTTGCCCCCTCCCCTTTAAAGTCATTGTGCCACTGTTGACCTCATGCTGCGCTGTGGCTGCTGCCGGTGACCTCCACACTGTGTCATTGTCCCCCTCTGTGGCCTACTCCTGTTTTTGCCACCTCCAGAATGTCATTGTGCCATGTCTGACCTCATGCTGGGTGCTGTGGCTGCTGCCCTGACCTACAAAAGTGTGTCATTGTGCATGTCTGACCTCATGCTGCTGCTGTGGCTGCTGCCGTGACCTACACACTGTGTCATTGTGCCACTGTCTGACCCCATGCTGCTGCTGTGGCTGCTGCCAAAGACCTACACACTTTGTCATTGTCCCACTCTGTGGCCTACTCCCGTTTCTGCCACCTCCAGAATGTCATTGTGCCACTGTTACCTCATGCTTTGCGCCCCGACCCACACACTGTGTCATTGTG
>JAODAL010077411.1:0-13284 GCA_025379985.1 Phyllomedusa bahiana | reverse complement strand
CCTGCCCTTTGTGGGGGTTCAAATTATCGTAAAAAAAATAAAAGGTGCCCCGAGAAAAACCCCATCAAAAACTCCCTTTGCCGCTAAAAAAGTGCTTTTGATTTTTTTTCAAAAAATGGTGGCTTTTTTCCCCCTTTTCAAATGAGTAGATAAGAAGGCTACATGTACTTGGCTTGGGGGTCTATTGGCACGTCCTTTTCTAGGGCCTCCCCCACACCCTTCAGGAATGTCTAAAAAAGGGGTGTAATTCTGAATAGGGCCATCTTGGATTACACGACGTTTCTATAAAAAATACTACAGGCAGCCATTTTGTTTAACACATTAAATGAAAAAAAGATATCCCTAAGTTTTACATGTGTACTTTTTAGGTAAGTGATTTTGTGTTTTAAAATAAAAAATATGTGAGGTATTAAACTAAAAATTTTAAATAGAGACAAAAGGATCAACCATATATAACCTTTGTTCCCTCCACAACAACAGCCCTGGGTTTGAACACTCGCTCAGCAGAGAGTGTGTGTTTTTTCTAGGGAAGAGGACGGGAGTAGAAATGATAGCCCCGGGGTTGAACACTTGCTCAGCAGTGAGTGTGTTTTAATTACAAAGGGGTACAAGGGGGAGTAGATTGACAGTCCCTGGGGTTAAAACTTGTGGGGGGGGGGGGGGGGGGGGGTGGGGGGGGGGGGGGGGGTGTGTTTACAAAAGAACGGGTAGGTGTATCCCTGGGGTTGAACCCCTCAGTACTGCCCCGAGAGGGAGGTAAAGTCTGAGCATGGCGACAGGACTGGAACTTTTTCAGCCCCGGTCGTATCCCCTGGAACGACGGAAAAAAAAGGTCACTAAAGGGGGCCCAACTAAAAAAAAACGGTGCAGAATTTTTTAATAATGATGAATGGTGAAATGTTTAGTATTTAGTTTGCAAGTTTCCCACGTCAATTTTACTTCGTGGCAAAACCCCTTTAATGAAGCACTTACCTAGTAATTGCCCATTCTTTATCATCTATTAAAGGTGCTTACATCTCAGTCACCTCCTAACCCATCAGCAGTGTTCGGGAAAAAACTTTTTTAAAATATTTTAATACAAAATACTTTTGACTGAATATTTTTTAAAAACAAAAAACTAAATACTTTAATCCCGAAGTATTTTAAATACTAAATACTACTTCAAAAGTATTTTCCAAATACTAAAATACTTGAAAAATTTAAACAAAAAAATTTATAAAAACAAAAAAATGGGTCAGAGGTCCTTTAGCCCACTAGGATTAGCATCTACCCTGCAGCTAAGTCAGTGGCCAGGATTCATTGTGTCCGACTCCTATAGAAGATGTCTGTCACATGGAGGAGAGGATGCTACAGTAAGAGAAAACTACAGGTACCTTCCTTAGTTACTTTTGCCTATTAATATCAGGCATTTAGGGATATTAATTTAGTTTCAGTAACTCCATGTGCTTCACATTAATAGCAGTTAACCCCATCATGTCCCTCATATTAACCCTTATGTGCCCCATATAAGGGTTACTAATATGCGAGACACATGGGGGTACTAATAAAAAGGACCTTAATTATGAAGATACCTAATTATTACCTCTGTCTCTCACATATCAGTAATCTTATTTGAGCAACACAGGGGTTAATGTGAGGGACATGATGGGGTTAACTGCTGTTACTATGAGGCACATGGGGTTACTAAGCTGTAATGCACATGACCAGATTTTTATCTGCCAATGGTGGATTTCCCCCCTCGGCTTATACTCGAGACAATCCGTTTTCTCAGTTTTTTGCGGTAAAATTAGGGGCCTCGGCTTATATCCGGGTCGGCTTATACTCGAGTATATACGGTAATTTTATGGAATGGATTACGCGATCGGGATGATTAAAAATAAATCGCGCGTCACTACAAGGCGGACTTGCGTTGCTGGAACGCGCTGGAATTGTCCCTCCTCTCGTCGCACCTCGCACGAGAAACGAGAAACGAGAGTGATGACGTGACTCGCGCTGTTGTTTTTTTTAAAGGGCGGTGAGGCGGGTTATTTAAATTACAACATTTGTTTTGAATTTAGAAAGTAATTAAAAGTATTTTAATTACAAATACAAAATACTGAATAAAAAAAGTATTTTGAAAACAAAATACAAATACCTGACCAGTACTTTAAATACTATTTTAATTGCTTGTATTTAAAATACTCCCGAATACTGCCCATCAGGGATACATTCCCCACAAATCGCTCACAATTACTCCTATTGACCAGGTTTCAGTTAATAAACCCAATAGCCTTCAGGTCCTTCAGAGGCGTCCGGTCTATTGGATGTGAAGGCTCAGGTTTGGGTCACATGTTCCTCAGAGGTTCCGTTCGGAATCTCCGTCAAATGTTCTGTTTGGAAACAATACTTTCATAGTTTCATAGTTTGTAAGGCTAAAAAAAGACAAGTCGTCCATCTAGTTCAGCCTGTTGTGCTAAGGTGTTGATCCAGAGGAAGGCAAAAACCCCCAATGAGGTAGAAGCCAATTGTCCTCATTTTAGGGAAAAATTTCTTCCTGACTCCAATCTGGCAATCAGAAAAATCCCTGGATCAACGACCCCTCTCCTGAATCCTAGTCACTATAACTTGTTATATTATTACGCTCCAGAAATGCATCCAAACCCTTTTTGAACTCGGTTATTGAATTCACCATGACCAGTCCCTCTGGCAGAGAATTCCATAGTCTCACTGCTCTTACAGTAAAGAATCCCTTTCTATGTTTATGTAGAAACTTTCGTTCCTCAAGACGTAGAGGATGCCCCCTTGTTCTAGATACAGCCCTGTGTATAAATAAATCTTTGGAGAGATCTCTATATTGACCTTTGATGTATTTAAACATATTTATTATGTCCCCCCGAAGCCTTCTTTTCTCTAAACTAAATAACCCTAATCTTGCCAATCTTTCTGTGTACTGTAGTCCACCCAGGCCTTTTATTATTTTTGTTGCCCGCCTTTGTACCTGTTCAAGCTCTACAATGACTTTCCTGTGCACTGGTGCCAAAACTGTACACAATATTCCCTGTGTGGTCTAACCAGTGACTTGTATAATGGGAGAATAATGTTCTCATCATGTGCAATTATGTCCCTTTTAATGCACCCCATGATCCTATTATGACTTTGGCTGCTGCTGCCTGACACTGGCTGTACAATTAAGTTTACTGTCCACCAGGATTCCAAGTCCTCTCCATGTCACTTTACCCAGTGTTTTCCATTTAACATGTAATCATAGTAATGGATTTCTCTTCCCCATGTGCATAACCTTGCATTTATCAGTGTTAAACCTCATCTGCCATTTCCCTGCCCAGGCCTCCAACTTATCAAGATCCCTTTGTAATAACATATTATCCTCTATCGTGTTGATTACTTTACAGAGCTTAGTATCGACTGCAAAGATCGATATTCTACTGTGTATTCCCTGTGTAAGATCATTAATGAAAATGTTCAAGAGGATAGGGCCCATACTGACCCTTGTGGTACCCCACTAGTAACAGCGATCCAGTCTGAGTATGTACCGTTAATTACTACCCTTTGTTTTCTATCAGTGAGCCAGTTACTTACCCACTTGCACACATTTTCCCCCCAGTCCAAGCATTCTCATTTTATTTACCAACCTTTTATGTGGCACCGTATCAAATGCTTTAGAAAAATCTAGATATATGACATCCAGTGCCTCACCCCGATCCAGTCTAGCACTGACTTCCTCAACAATGTTGCAACAAAATGCGCTGCTTTTTCCATTTAAACTAAAGACACCGTGGTGGAAACCACCCCCATTGTCATTAATAGGGTCCGTCAGACGCCGTGGGTGTCCCTTGTGAAACCGAACCCATGGCTTTCATTTTCACCTCTGCTCGAGGGGGGGGGGGGAACGTCCAACATCGTAGCTACGATTAAGGAAGCACGCTTCCGAAACGCGTCAGCGTCCTAGTCATCTCGATCCACCAGTCGCATGCACAGTGCTCCTTCATGCTTGGGTAACTTTGACTTGTTCATTATTGGACATTTATTCATTTTTTAAAATATGTTTTAAGAATAAAGTAGAACATTTTTTATATTTGCAACGTTGGACATGTAGCGGACATCTTTTCTTCTATTCCATATGGTTAACACGAGGCGGTGTATGTGTCTGGCTCTGTCTTTATGAGTTTGCATCAACCAGGTGAGCGGACTGATTTTTGTATTTTTGGTGTACAGGCGGTCCCCGACTTACACCGTTCCGACTTACATCAGTCTCCTATTTACAAACGGAGATTTATGGGGCATGCTGGCACAGCAGATATTAGCTGTGGAATGACAAGTTCCAGCAGGCCACAGCAGCACATGAAGTGAAATTGAGGTGAAATCTTCTTAACAGGTAGCAAAGCAAATGTAAAAACCCTTCCCTGCACTATCCAACACTAAAAAAAAAAACTTTTGTGTTGTAGTTACATTTAATAAATATACCTGTTCTGACTTACATACAAATTCAACTTAAAGGGGTTGTCTCACTACAAGCATGGCTGCTTTTTATGTTTCAAAAACAAGTCACTTTGCAGTCTGTGTCCATTAACAGTGTCCTACCTATTCCTAGATATCCCCCTCTTGTTTGGGCTGCATCAGCTCATCAGGTCACTATAGCTACAGACCTGTTTGATCTCTCCTGATAGGCTGCCAGCACTGGTTGCTATAGCTACAGACCTGTTTGATCTCTCCAGAAAGGCTGCCAGCACTGGTCGCTATAGCTACAGACCTGTGTGATCTCTCCTGATAGGCTGCCAGCACTAGTTACTATAGCTACAGACCGGTTTGATCTCTCCCGATAGGCTCCCAGAGCTGGTCGCTATAGCTACAGACCTGTTCTTTCTCTCCTGATAGGCTGACAGCACTGGTCGCTATAGCTACAGACCTGTTCCATCTCTCCTGATAGGCTGCCAGCACTGGTCGCTATAGCTACAGACCTGGCTTCTACTGCAGCCTCGTAGAAGCCAGTGAACACGCCCCTGAATTCAAAATGAAACCAAGAAAACAGGACTGAGGTGAGATGAATCGATCTAGTGAGACAACCCCTTTAAGTTACATTTCGTGCACCACTATTGTGTACGTTTTGCCCGTTGTTTTTCATTTCTAAAATATTGGTCTCTCATGAGATTAACATTAACCACTTTATAAGACACCAAGGTTTATGTAAATGTAACAACTTCTGGTTCTTTTCTCATCTGAAGAAGCGCTGGTTTGAGCATGAAACGCGTCATGTATTTACACTTTCTAATTAATGTTTTAATAAACAGGTTAATTCTTTTATTCATTCTGCTCCACAATTATGTAGTGATCAGTCCGTGTACTGAGCGGCGAGGTTCACTTTTTGACTCCGTACATACTGTACCCCCTCCCGTAGTTCCTCCTTTGTGGCCCAGAGTAAGACCAGCGGCTGCTGGTTTTAGCTTCTCAGCTACAAGCGCTCCAGAGTGTTGCGCCTCATACATGGCACAATACTATATGTTGAGTACCTACCGCACCTTGAATCTATATTTTACATTGTTTGCCATATCTTGCGCCACACCAGGGAAGCGCTGCCTTTCTTTTGTGCTCCATTTAGCTTCCTACAATTCTGTATAAACTGCAACTGAGAAAGCAGGGAGGTTAATAATCCATCCCTGCTTTCTCAGTGGAGAGCCTGGCTGCAGCTGACAGCCGCCTCTCTGCTCCTGCAGCTGCACGATTAGTTCCAGGACCTCCGTGGAGAGAGAAATATTAAAAGTTGACGGGCAGGCAGCAACCAAAAAAGGGGTTTTCTCACCATGAGTCACAGGCAGCTTCAGACTCACAGTGCCTGGTCAGGCTATGGGTGGTTCTATAGCAGTGATTGGCATTCTTAGCTCCTCTATAACTAGCTGAGCGTTACAGTGACATAAGTGCAGGAGATTTAATCCGTAGTAAACAAAGCTACAGAGCTCCAAGTGCCTATCTGCAAACAAACTAATCTTGTTACAGATAAAGATTCTTGTCAGAGACATCACTCCTTACTCTCTTTCTAATCAGGAAGGTCGTCTGGACAACGACCTAGAGAAACTTGTGAGCAGATAAAATCTCTCTTTTCTCCGGACCAGGGTAATATCAAAAGAGCAATGTATTTAGTAAAAGTTTTAATTTTTCTTTTTCTATACATTGAAAGCGAGTTATTGTAGTGAGAAAACTCCTTTAAAGAAAACTTGTCACATAGTTTGTGCCCCCCTTGCGGAGGGCAGCACAAGCTAGTGTCAGACCTGCTGTTTCCAGTGCTGTGTCCCTTATTCTGTAAGATGCTGCAGTTTTTGTGTATTTAATGCTCAAATCTGCAGTTTTCAGCCAGAAAAGAGTCATTCGAAGAATCATTCAAAGAGTCAGTTTTTGCAAATCCTGTCTGAGGCTAGTCCCGCCCACCTCAACTGATAAACCTATTACTTTGAATAGGTAGAAACATGTGAATAACTGTCAGTGGGCGGGGCTATCCTTTGGTGGGCGGGGCTAACACCTGCTCATGAATAAGATTTGAGTATTAAATGCTCTAAAACTCCAGCATCTTACAGAATAAGGGACACAGCGCAGGAAACAGCAGGTCTGACACTAGCTTGTGCTGCCCTCAGCAAGGGGGGCACAACCTATGCCACAGCTTCCCTTTAAGGGCAAATTTTTGCAGAAATGCAAAAAAATTCTGAAGGGTTCACAAACTTTCTAGGCTTAGATACGTACCAGCTCACCATTACAGGATATTAACATATGATTGGTGGTTTTGGTATTTCCAGGTATATCTTGGCCCCCAGGGGACCTCCTGTGACTCGTGTTTGCTTTTCATCCTCAGGGGCCGTCAGGATCTTAGATTCGTATTGAAGACGTCTCTGCCCCTCTCTGACGACCTGAACCGGAGCCGTCTTGATTGAAGGTCTGGAGAACTTTCTTCACTATGGAGTCCAGGAGCAACAAGGAGCATAACCCGGAGCACTACAGGATCACCCCGGAGTTGCTGAAGTCCAGGACCGGGGAGTTTGACCTGGAGTCCATCCTGTTCCTCAAGCTCCGGAGTCTGGCTCTGCAGGAGTTGGGTTGTATTGGAGAATGTTTGAACCTGGAGCGCTTAGACCTGTCCAATAACCACATCACCCACCTGGCGCCCCTGTCTTCCCTCAAGCAGATGGTGGCCCTAAATCTCTCCTGCAACCGGATCTCATCCTTGGAGCCATTGGCGTCTTGTGAGAACCTGCAGACCCTGAACGTGGCCGGGAACCTGCTATGTGGTCTGGACAGTCTGCAGTGCCTGAAGGGGCTACGTAAACTGGAGAGCATTCGCCTCCGGGACCCCGTGTATAACTTGAGCAACCCCCTGTGCGCCAATGGCTCCTATAGGCATGCCGTGCTGGACACCATCCCCAGCCTCCGAGTGGTTGACGGTGAGAGGGTGACCGGCTCCGGCAGTGACCTGTACCATCTGTGTAAAGACATTGATAACTCCTTGAAGAGGTTCATCGGCAGCGGAGCTGTGGAGGTCTCCGGGCCCGTCAAACCTTGGGTAGAAGAAGAATATTGGGACCTGAAGCCCACACCGACCTCCATCATCGAGGAGACCTATAAGCAATTTAATGATATCCTCCAGGAGTGTAAGGAGCTGAGCAAACGGGCGGACGATGCCATCGCCCAGGCCGAGAGGACGCTCAGCCTACGGAGCGACACCAACTCCTATGTCTTCTGAGACTCCATTTAAATTTACTCTATCGAAGTTGTGTTCATGGTCGTAAGCTCTGGCCCCATCCATGGTCATAAAGTCTGGCCACTCCCATGGTCGTAAGGTGTGGCCGCACCCATGGTCGTAGGGTCTGGCCGCACCCATGGTCGAAGGGTCTGGCCGCTCCCATGGTCGTAGGGTCTGGCCGCATCCATGGTTGAACAGTCTGGCCACTCCCATGGTCGTAATGTCTGGCCACTCCCATGGTCGTAATGTCTGGCCACATCCATGGTTGAAAGGTCTGGCCACATCCATGGTTGTAAGGTCTGGCCACATCCATGGTTGTAACTCTGGCCAAATCCATGGTGGAATGGTCTGGTCACATCCATTGTCGTAATGTCTGGCCAAATCCATGGTTGAAAGGTTTGGCCACATCCATAGTCGTAAGGTCTGGCCAAATTCATGGTGGAATGGTCTGGTCACATCCATGGTCGTAAGGTCTGGCCAAATCCATGATCGAAAGGTCTGGCCGCTGCCACGGTCCTAAGGTCTGGCCGCTGCCACGGTCCTAAGGTCTGGCCGCTGCCACGGTCCTAAGGTCTGGCCGCTGCCACGGTCCTAAGGTCTGGCCGGTCCTAAGGTCTGGCCGGTCCTAAGGTCTGGCCTCTGCCACGGTCCTAAGGTCTGGCCGCTGCAACGGTCCTAAGGTCTGCACGGTCCTAAGGTCTGGCCGGTCCCACGGTCCTAAGGTCTGGCCGCTGCCACGGTCCTAAGGTCTGGCCGGTCCTAAGGTCTGGCCGCTCCCACGGTCCTAAGGTCTGGCCGCTCCCACGGTCCTAAGGTCTGGCCACATCCACGGTCCTAAGGTCTGGCCAAATCCATGGTCGTAAGGTCTGGCAGCTCCCATGGCCCAGGTATTATGATCTCTCCATGTTTCCTTAATGGACTCCTTCTTTGTGGCCTGAAAGCTCTCCAGCCTTGGTCACTGACCATCTACACCTCAAAAATTCTCCATTGTTGTTTTCTGTACCCACCATCTATGCTCTTGTATGGCCAGAATACTTAGTAATAAAGTATTTTATAAATAAAGAATTTTCTGCTTATTAGCTAGAAGTTTCTCACAGAGGTACAAGAACATTAACGGCCACATGTATGAATCTCGCCAGGTCGGGGCACGCTTTTCCGCTAGTTTTCCGGCGGAATCTGCGCCTGATTTATGTTGGGGCCGTGGCGCGCTCATACATAGCATGTAAAGTCCGCCGCGCCTGGCCAGTGTGTGTGGGCCACAGTGCGGGGACATGGGCGCAGTGCGGGACTTAGGCGCCGTGCGGGACTGCGCCGAAAAACAGTTCCGATGAGAGACAGGCTGGAACAGCGAGAAATCATTCCACATGTCGGTGCGGAGTATGAATCAAAAATCGACTTTATAAAGGCGTTCAACATTCTCATCAAAAGAGCTGAAACCTAAAAAATAAAAAATACATAAAATAAAATCACTTTCCAAATATCCTAATTCAAGAATTATGATATTGGAAATTGCCGGGAAATACATTAATTCAAAATCAGAACGCTATTCTGATTGGTCGGCATAAACCGGCCAATCAGAATAGGAGCGACAGTGAACCATTAAAACCTATGGGGAAGTTTAGACCAATCAGAATAGGAGCGACAGTGGCCCATTCTAGCCTATGGAGAAGTTTAGACCAATCAGAATCCACGGCGGGACAGTTCAAAATACTGTAAAAATGCTGAAAAGAGATGATTGGCTGAGCTAGTGGGGACTTGGCTAGCTCAGCCAATCAGAATAGGAGCGACAGAGACCCATTAAAACCTATGGAGAATTATTGACCAATCAGAATAGGAGCGACAAAGTCCCATTATAGCTTGGGTTGTTATGGACTCGTCAATACCAAATACATGTCCTGGGTTACCTTTGCTTTCCTTTTATTCTT
Source organism: Phyllomedusa bahiana (assembly GCA_025379985.1). Taxonomy (NCBI): domain Eukaryota; kingdom Metazoa; phylum Chordata; class Amphibia; order Anura; family Hylidae; genus Phyllomedusa; species Phyllomedusa bahiana. Next base: position 3,639 of record JAODAL010077411.1, on the reverse strand, counting down.
ACGGCTTTGTAGTGGGTGAAGAGGGTTTCGTCAGCTGCAGTGCGACTCCTGCCTGCGGCCAGTCGGTGTCGTCAGCTCCTTCCCATCTCCTAAACAAAAGTTACAAGTTGGGACTCGCCCTTTACTCAAACTTTTTTAAAAAAACTTTTTTTTCTCACGTGATTTGTGTTACTTCTTATTCTTCTGACTCTGCCCTGAAGTCTCAGTCTTGGGAGATTCTTGAAATTTTAGAGGAAGATCATAGATAAGGCGGAAGTGAATGTGGGTGAACGATGTGGAGCTTTTCCTGGTCAGGGATTTTGGGGACCGTTCACACGGCTGATTTGCAGCACTGATATCAGTGGTGGATCCAGAGCAAAAATCCGCGCCAATAAGTGCAGATTTTGGATGTGGATTTGATGCTGATTTTCAGTCGCTGATCAAACCGTCCAGGAACTCAGGGGCTGCTCCCGGTCAGTTTTAGCCCCACATCCTGCCACATTGTGCAGGTCTCTGTCCTACCGCCGTCTGTCACTGGGTGGATGTTGCAGATCCCATGTGTCCACACACTGGACGTTTCCAATCTAAAAAATCCGGCAAAAATCTGGCAAAAATCTAGGGTGACACCTAGGATGGCTGCCGGGGTATTCGCCTCTGATTTGGACACGGGTCAGCGCCATGTTAATGGGCCACTCAACGACGACGATCCACTGAAAAGAATGAACATGTTCCTTGCGTGGTACGGAAAATTGGCGTTGTAGTTTGCGGTGTGATCTACAGCACAGACTGACCGTTCACATGAATGGCCGTCAGATCACACAAGGAGTTTAGCCCCTTCCCGTTGCATGGTCATAATTTTTTGACCCCATTTTTTCCCTCCCTGCCTTCCAAAAGCCATACGTTTCTCCATCTACATTGATACAGGAGGGCTTGTTTTTTGCGGGACAAGTTGTCCTTTTTAATGGTGTCATTGACTGCACCATATAATATGGAGTTAAATGTGAAAAAATTGCCCTGTAAATTGCGCTGTTTGCGGGGGTTTCGTTTTGACGGCGTTCCCTCTTCGTCATGAATGATGTGTTCTCTATATTCTGCCGCTCAGTACAATTCTGCTGATACCAGATATGTAGAGTTTTCGTTATGTTTTAGGATGTTCAAAAAAATAAAACCATCTAATTTTTTAATTTCTGCTGCTCACATCTGCGCCAGAGATTCCAACCTCTGACGCAGAGGCGATGCTGGGTCCGCTAGATGCAGACACTACGGGCACCCGACAAGCCCCATTGACTACAACGGGGTCCACCATGGTTTCCATTGTGGTGGTTGTCAAAAAATAGCGCTGCACTATCTTTCCCATCATTTTTGACAGACTCTGCGCCGGAGGCTCCAAACAGAACAAGTGAACGGATGGTTCTTCTGTTTCAAAGAAGGTGAAATGTCAATTAAAAATAAAGCAATAATAATTTAAAATTACTACTAACAGCTCAAAATTGCAACTTTTAGCCCCACCGTCGACGACCTTAAAACTTTCTGTCACTTATATATACATTTCTGTGATGGAAAAGCAACATTAATACAAAAATGTATTTTTTTTTTTTTTATAAACTCATTTTTATTGGGTTTTCCATATTCATGGTACAATAATAAAATCGAAAAAGTGATAGTGTACAAGTGATCTCACAAAGTCTTGATCCAAGTCAAAGAAACACTTCTTCCAATAAACCCCCAAAGGACAAAGGAGCCTCCGGCACCTCCTAGATCGGGTAAGTATCTGGTGTGAAAGCTATGAGCTAGTCTTGCTCTTTGTAACGAGAAAGAGAAGAAGAAAAAAAAAAAAAAAAAAAAATATTAGCCTCCAGTCCCACCCGCCACCGCTGCTTTTACACCTTCCCAGTTAGATTCCCGGCGCTTTTTAGAGGTCAGGATGAAAGATGTTGTGGACCCGCGCGGGGTTCCCAGCTAACGTCCCGTCTGCCAATCCGAAGGTGCCGCGGGGCTCCCATGCCATATTCCCCCCTTAACATACCATATTGATAGGAACAATACACACATGTACTTTTAAAACAAACAAGTAAGAACTGCAAGTCATTAACTTTAACTTTAACTCCGTGCAGAGAGAAGAGAAAAAGAGGCTCGCCCCCCTCCTTCTAGGACATTAGTGAGTTACATTCACTGGAAAGATTGCTTTGATTAGTGTGTTAGCTGTTACTAAGTGATGCAATATTGCTGTGAAGAGGTGAACACCTATAGTACTATTGTGCTCGCCAAGGCTGTTGGGTCTTTTCCCGGTCACTCTCTCGCCCCCCTATGGTGGGAGGAATTCGGCTGGTCCCCGGGAAGCTCAAGTCTACCCAGGGCTCCCGACAAAGCAGACATCAAGTACCATTTGGAATACTTGAAAGGAGAGACGACCCGGACAATTTCTGCGTCTGACAAAAATCCTGTCATGAAGGGTTCCCATTGTGTGAAGAATCGCTCAGACTGCGAATCTTTCATACGTTCTGTTATTGCCATTTCTGCATACATGTACTACAACGGGGTCCACCATGGTTTCCATTGTGGTGGTTGTCAAAAAATAGCGCTGCACTATCTTTCCCATCATTTTTGACAGACTCTGCGCCGGTGGCTCCAAACAGAACAAGTGAACGGATGGTTCTTCTGTTTCAAAGAAGGTGAAATGTCAATTAAAGATCAACCTTGTTCTAGTTGGTCAGGGGTAAGCAGTCGACGACGGTCCCTCTGGTCAGGGATCAGCTCTGCAGTCATGTGATCACCAGGGCTCAGTACCTGCAGGAGCTGCTGGGTCTTATCAGATACAGATCAGCTCTGCAGTCATGTGATCACCGGGGCTCGGTACCTGCAGGAGCTGCTGGGTCTTATCAGATACAGATCAGCTCTGCAGTCATGTGATCACCGGGGCTCAGTACCTGCAGGAGCTGCTGGGTCTTATCAGATACAGATCAGCTCTGCAGTCATGTGATCACCAGCGCTCGGTAACTGCAGGAGCTGCTGGGTCTTATCAAATACAGATCAGCTCTGCAGTCATGTGATCACTGGGATACGTTACCTGCAGGAGCTGCTGGGTCTTATCAGATACAGATCAGCTCTGCAGTCATGTGATCTCCGGGGCTCGGTACCTGCAGGAGCTGCTGGGTCTTATCAGATACAGATCAGCTCTGCAGTCATGTGATCACCGGGGCTCGGTAACTGCAGGAGCTGCTGGGTCTTATCAGATACAGATCAGCTCTGCAGTCATGTGATCACTGGGGCTCGGTAACTGCAGGAGCTGCTGGGTCTTATCAGATACAGTTCAGCTCTGCAAATCATGTGATCAAACCCGGGGCACGGGACCTGCAGGAGTGCTGGGTTTATCAGATACAGATCACTCGCAGTCATGTGATCACCGGGGCTCAGTTACTGCGGACTGCTGGGTTTATCAGATACAGTCAGCTCTGCAGTCATGTGATCACCCGGGGCTCGGTAACTGCAGGAGTGCTGGACTTATCAGATACAGACACTTGCAGTCATGTGACACCGGGGGGTCGGTAAACTGCGGAGTGCTGGATCTTATCAGATAAGATCAGCTCTGCAGTCATGGATACTGGGGTGGGACCTGCAGGAGCTGTGGGATTATCAGTAAGATCCCTTGCAGTCATGGTG
>JAODAL010077410.1:0-13284 GCA_025379985.1 Phyllomedusa bahiana | reverse complement strand
GGATAAACTTTTGTGTAGCTAGCGCTCAGCCGAGCAGGCTTTTTTTTAATGTTTAGCCTAAAAGTAAAGGTTGTTTTTGTTATGTGTGCTGAAAAACCCCAGGCGTCCCTTGGAACTTAAAACTTTTTCCCGGGTTTGTCACTGCCTCGGGTCGGGGGAAAAGCCCCTGTTTCCCTTTACCTGACGCTAAACCCCCCAACTTTTTATATATTTATTTATAAAATATATTTTATATATATATATTTTAAATAAAATATATATTTATATATAAAATTATAAAATTATATATTTTTTAAAATATATATATTTATATATATATTTTATATATATATTTATTTTTTTATTTTTCTTTCCCCCGGAAATTTCAAAAATAAAAAAATTGAAACCTATTAAGCAAAATTTTGGAGATTGTTAAAAAAAATTTGTGAAACACCTGTGGGGACTCACAAACCCCCCCTTGGTTTATTTTCCCTTTAAAGGGGGTTTCATTTTAAAAAAAAAATGGGGTCTTTTTGGGGGTGTTTTAAATTTTTTGGCACCTTGGGGGTGTCTGAAAATTTGAAATGGCCCCCTAAAAAAAAATCTTTATCCCACATCACCCTCCCCAAAAAAAAATTTTTGTTTTTTTTTAAAATATAGTATATTTTATTTTAAATATAATATATATTTTTTGATCTTTTGGCGATTGTGTAAGTTTGCCACTGACTAAGACATAAACAGTTTTAAAATTTTTAAAAGGGTTTGATTCTTTTTAAAGATTGAAAAAGATAAAACTACCCCAAAAACAAAAAACCCCGGGAAAAAATCAAGTTGGAAAAAAAGGGACTTAATACGGTGGAAAAAAACCCTTGTTGGAAGGACAGCAGTCGGAATTTTTTTTGTTGATGAAAAAGGTTTGCAAAACATTTTCAGGAGGAATTTTGGTCCACTCCTCTTTGCAGATCCTCTCAAATTTAAGATTTTGGAGGGCGCTTGGCAACTCGGAGTTTCAATTTCATCCCTTTTTTTTCTATGGGATTAAGGTCTGGAAAAAAACGGGGAAAGGGGGCCCATTTCCATGTCCAAAAGTGCTTCTTTTTGGGGCCTTTCCCTTCGTTCCCTTGGCTGTATTTTTTGGGGTCATTGTCTTGCGGGAAGGACCCGGGGGTCATGACCCTTTTTTAAATGTCCTGGCGGGGGGAAGGGAGGTTGTCATTTCGGATTTTACGGTCATGGCCCCCACCCCAATTTTTTTGGTACATGGCTCCGCCCTGTGCCCTTAGCAGAGAAACCCCAAAAAACTTTAATGTTTCCCCCTCATGTTGCCCAGTGGGGTGGGGTTTTTTGGGTAAATGGGGCCAGCTTTTCTCTTTCCCCCAAAACACGGCGGGGTTTGGTTAATGCCAAAGATCTAAATTTTTTGTCTATCTGCCAAAAAAAACCCTTCTCCTAATCAGTCACAAAAATAAATCCGGGTATTCATTGGAAAACTTCAGATGGGGCCCTGTTTCATGTGCCTTCTTAAAGCAGGGGGGAATTGCGGGGACCATTATGGCCGTAATTTTTTTCCCAATGGTTTTTTTGGGCTGACTGTGGTCCCAGCTCCCTTTGAGATCATTAACAAGTTCCCCCATGTAGTTTTAGGCTGTTTCTCACCCTTCCTAAATAATAAGGATACCCCCAAAGGTGAGTTTTTTCAGGGGTTGCCCCAGATTCTATGTGGTTTGACAGCCCTTTTTTGTTTTTTTCCCCCATTTTTTTTTACTATTGCACCAACTTTTGTCCCCTTTTCCCCAAACCCAGCGTCTTTTTTATGGTTTTTGTAGCCCTTTCCCGTTTGTGCGGGTTTCTATGGCCCCTTGGTTGGTTTGACGCTTAGCGAAATTTCAAAAAAGAGAAAGAGCAGGGAAGGTAGTTGGAAAACCCCTAGAAAAACCCGGGTCTACCCCGAAGTAGAAAAAATCTTCTTTATCTTTGAACAAAGAAATCAAAAAACATTTGGTATTTGGTTAAAATATTTATTTCCCTTTTTTCCCTAGATGTTAAAAGCCAATCACTGTAGTGAAAAAACCCCTTTAAGTGAATGTTTTTTTTATTACGTTTTTTCATACATATTTAAATAATAGTTTTTTAATAACAATTAAACAATAGCAGGCATTATGACGTTAATCATATTTTTTAGAGTTTTGGTTGGAGAAGTGGGCTTTTTTTTCAGGGGGGGAACCCTTTTTTTTTAAAACTGCAAGGCAAAATAGCGCCCTTCAAATTTTGGTGTTAAAAAATTGTATTGTCTTTTATTTTTTCCCATCAGAAAAATCCCTGAATATGAAAAAAGGGGTTCATGCTCCATTATTTTACAGGATTGTTAGAATTGCACTGTTGTTTTGATAATAAATGGGCAAAACAAGGGGGTTACGGGAAAAAGGGGGGAAAAAGGTTTTCCCTTTAAATGCTAAAAAATTAAAACCATTATTTTTTGGCCCCGTCCCTGTTTTTTGTTTTTTTTTCTTTTTTTTTAAAATTTGTTTTTTCTTTCCCATGAATCAATTATCGCTGTTGTACATAAAAATCATACACACAAAACGTTTGGACAGTGAGCTGGGCATATTCCACATCTTTTACTCTATTTCAAGGGCTGCAATATTAGCCACAGACATTGGCAGGAAGGGCCCACTTTTTTTCCTGGGAACAAAAAAAATAACACTCTAGAACCCGTTTACCAAATCCCTATACTTCGGTTGAGTGAAAAAGTTAGATTTCCTGACCCCCTTAAAATTTTAAAATGTTTAGTTGGGAAATCCAAAGACCCAGTTTTAAGTTTGGGGGTAGTGTATTTTCATTTGTACGGGGGGGACTCCCCTTTGGGCTCAAAAACCCTTTCCCAAATTCTGAAAAAAAAACCAAGCACGGTTTTGATTTTGCCCAAATTTTGGCTTTCATTTTGGGGAAAAAACCAGGTATCATGATGTCAAAAGTCTGTTTTTTTCCCCTTTTTTTGGGGGTCTAGCCCAAAGACCCCCAGGGTTTTATATGATGCAGAAGATCGGATTTTGTGTTTTTCACCGTCAAATATGGGTTTGTTTTTGGTATAGTTCATGTTTTACGCATGTTAATTTCGGAATTTTAAAACCTGAGGGTTAGTATAAGTGTTTTGCTCTTTTTCATTTTTAAAAGTGGCCCCCCCTAAACATGTTTTTTTTGGGGTTTTAAAATTTCTTTGGGGAAGACCCATGTAAACTGAAGGAAGAGAAAAACAAGGTACAGTATACTGCATGCATAGTTGGCGGTATCATTGCTTTTTAAATAGCCCGGGCCCTTTACACTCCCGTTTTTCTTTAAATGGAAAAATCTAAAATTTGGGCCCCCCCCGTATTTAGTTTTAAACCCCTTTTCCGAAATGAAAAATTTTATTTTTTTAAAAGGGGGGTTCCCAGGGGAGTCCTAGAGCCGTGCCCATGTAAAAATGCAGTGGCAAACTGGTTCTAATATACGGTTGGGGTCAGTGTCGGATTGGGGTGCCGGGGGGGCCCCTTGGGTGGAGTTAGTTCTAAGGGCCCACCTTTTGGGAAGCCCTTCTGGCCCACCAGTGAATTTTATTTTGGGGGCCCACAACGTTTCCCTGAAAATGCGTACATGCCCCCTATGGCTGCCCGGGCTTTTTGCCTCTCTTTCAATGTTTTTTTGGGACTCCTCGGAGGTTTTGGGGTAAGCATTTAAAAATTAACTCCAGGTTTAACCTTTGGAAAAAAGGGGCCTTTCAGGGTTTTCCCCCTTTTCCCCAATTTGGGGGCCATTTCGAGCCTGGCTAGGCTTCTGCTGAAAATGGAAAAGCTAAGACCCTGAGTACCCCTGACCCGGGCCCATTTCCCCTATAAATTTTCATGACCATTAGAAATTTGCACCTTCCCCAGTGACAGGGGGAAAGGGGGAACCTTTTTTTTTTCCTTTTGCCCCCCGGACAAAAATCACGGTTGGGTCCCCAGAAAAGCTAAGAAAACCCAAAAAATTTAGGCCAGTGTTAATAATTGTAAATCCCAAAAAATTTGCTGGAAAATTTTTTTTCCCCTGAGAAAATGCAGGTTTATAGATAAAAAAAGAAGTGTTTTGTCCCCAAAGGGGCCCACACATATAGCACGGAAAAGCAGCATATCTTGAAACTGATTTTTGGCCCTCTCATGGTCTTTTGCAAAAATTGAAATAGTGTAAAAAAAAGCGTCCAAAAAAAGCAAAAAGGGGCGTGTTCATTTCTGGGGGGGCAGCGTTGAAACATGTGTTTTGGGATACTAGGGGCCCAAAATATGGGTTTTTTTGGGGGTTTTGGAAAAAACTGCCAAAAACAGGGGGAAAAAAATATTGTTTTAAATGCTTTTTTAAAAAGGGTTTTAAAATTGGGGAAAAGTATAAAAAAAATTTAAAATTTTATCCCTTTTTTTTTGCTTTTTAAATTTCCCGATTTTTTTTTAGAGGGTAGCAAACCCTTAAGTTTTTTTTTATGCCTAGGTGTAGCCCTTTTTAAAAAGGGGTGATTTATGGTGGTTTACACCCTTTAAAAAATGACTTGGTCCCCTTTAAAAAAGGGTTTTGGGAAAAGTTTTTTGTAAAGGGTTAAAATAAAATTTGTTAAAACCTCATAACACCCCACAAAAAAAAAGGGGAAAAGAAAAAAAGTGGGAAACATAAAAATAAACATTGGTAAATATTCATTACTAATGTTTTTTTCGGGTATGGGCTGTTTTTTGGCCTGGTTCATATTTGCATTGGGGGGTTCCTTTTGGAATTTTATGGTGCAGAGTTGCAAATGGACTTTTTTGAAAACCCTCAAAAAGTTTCCCCAAAAAAAACCCCTTTTAAAAGGGGTTTTCAAAGGGTTTCCCCTGTGGGGGCTGTCTTAAAAGAATAAATTTAAAAACAACATGCTTTCCCATTTTTTTCCCTTTTTCCCGGGTGGGGCCCGGCTATGGGCTTCAGATTTGGGAAAAATCTAGAATGATGTGAACCAAGCGTTTTAAAAGGGAGAAAATTTTTTGTTTTAAAAAGGGCAAATTTTTTTTTTTTAAATTAACAAAGTTTTTTCAAAATTTTTGATTTTTTTTTACAAATTTAAACAGAATGTACTAAAATTTAAAACCCCTAAAAAAATTTTTTTAAACCCAAAAAATATAAGGTTATAGTCAGTCACCCGGGGATTTTGTTTGTTGGTACCTTATATTTAGTAGCTTGGCCCTCCGGAGATCCTGTCAATTCGGCTTGGGAGGAAAACAGGGGAAAATTTCAAATTTATTTACTCCAGCTTGTAGATCACAATAGAATCAGATGGCTTGCAGTTTTGCTTAAAACATGAAAAATTTATTGATGCTCCATTAAAAAAAAATAAAGGTTTGTGGGTTTAAAGGGGGTTGCGTTTCCCAAAACCAGGGGCCCCGCACGAAAAAGGTTTCGATTAATTTTCCCCTAGTCTTAAATTATTGTGCCCAAAAAAAGTAAAAAGATTAAACAAAAATAATTTCCCCATAAAGTGATACGTAACATTTTTAAAAAAAGGGCCCCTTTATCCTTTAAGAGGTTGGGCTCACTACAAAGAAAAGCTTTCAAAAAAGTAGGGAACACTTTAATTTAAAAAAGTTTTCCAAATATATTGCATTTCTTTTTTTTTTGTTAAGGGAAATACAAGTGATTTTATCACCTTCGTGCTCTTCGGTTCCCCAAAGTGACCGACCTGTGTGCCCCTTTTTCCCCTGCTGTTTGTTTATCTGATAGCAGGGGGTTATGTCATCACACAGGTCCCCTGGCCCCCCAGGTGTGAGGCTTGTGTTTATTGATCTTTCAAAAACAAAAACTAAAATTTCTCTATGGTTTTTTCATTAGGTCAGCAGCTTCCCTGGACCTCAGAGAAGGTAATTTATTTTCTCTAGATTGATAAGCAGAGAAGTCTGAATACATGGAGCTCATATGCTAATTACCCGACAGCTTGACGAGAAGTGACAGAAAAAGCAGCATTATTTATTCAGCATCCTATGAAACTTTGAGATGAGGGCAACCCCCTTTTAAAGGGAAAAACTGAAAGGGGCACTTTAAATTAAAAAATAAAATTTATAGCACTTTGGGTACAGTTTGGGTTCTGTGTGGGTTAAAATATTTAAAACCTTACAATTTTAACCCCATTCACTTCTGAGAAAATTTACTTTCAGGTTTTTCCGCCACTGATAAAAACATTATAGACAACAGTTATTTTAAAAACCTCTAAAACAGGTGTTTTTGTTTTGATTGAACCCGAGTATTGCTGTGAACTGAAATTTTCACTTACAAATGGGTTTCCCTTTTTACTGATTTGTTTTTTTAATGAGATGTTCTATTAAAAAAGTTTTTGGGCTAAGTGAAAAGGGGCGATTTTCTTTTGCTGTTTTTTTTGCCCAATTAATTTTTTTAAAATTTCCAAAGGGTAAAAACAGTACAGATTCAGTTCATTTTTGCAAGCTTTTTTTTCAAACTAAACCTGGATTGAAAGTAAAAGAGAAATATCTGGGGTTTTTTTTTATATTTATTTTGTATTTGGATCCCCAATTTTGATTAGAAAAACCCCCCCAAAACACCAAAAAAAAACTGCCCCCAAGTGTGTAAATAAAGGGGCCACATAGTTGGGGGAAAACAGGGCTCTAATATGGGGGGACAAGGAAGGTTTTTCTTACTGCACAAAATATAAAACCCAAGGCTTTCAGTTAGGTTATATTCACACATTGTTGCACCACTATTACAAACCCAAAAAACAATTTTTTGTCCCTTTTAAATCTATTTGTTTAAATCTGACAACAAATCTTTACCTTAAAGGGGTTTTGCCCCGAAAATGAGTTTCCCTTTAATTTATCTGTCAGGGGGGAATATAAACAAATCATGCTTTAGTCATGAAATGTGCAAAAGGGGGGTGGGGAAAAAAAAAGGGAAGGGGGTGAAACGAGGCGAGGAAAAAAACGGGGTTCTAAAGTTTATTCAAAAAATTAAATTGGGTAAAAAGCTTTAACCTCTTAACGGGCCGGGGCACATTCCTTTTGGGGTCTTTTTTTGGGGTCGCTGCAGACTTAGGGTTTGCGGGCCCCCCGGAGCTGGCAAACTGTTTCTGGGGGTGGGGTGTCTACAAGCCCCTGGGTCCCCCGTGCTTTTTCCTGCGAGCACCAGGGAGGGGGAAAAAAAAAAGCTCCGAAACCCCATGCTTAACCCTTTGATTCCCGGGGGTGGTTTTTCCCGCAGCGCAAACAAAAAGGGTTCCCATGCTCTGTTGGGTGGTTGGAACACCCGGTTTACCCCACGAGCCCGGAGAAAGGCCCGCACCCGTGAAGCCCCCGGGGGAAACCCAGAGTGGCCCCCGAGCTTGTCTTGAAGCCTGTGCCCGGACCCCCACCCGTGTGTGGGCCAGATCATTTCCTGTGTCAAAATACCCCCTGTCCAAATAAAATGGGGCTCTTTCCCAAATGCGTCATTGAAAAAAAATAAAAAAGTTACAACTGTTGAAATGCAAAGGGGGCAAAAACTAAAAAAAAAATTTGGCCATTAAATATTTTTAGGCCCGGGAAACCTTTGGGGTTAAGGGAACTAAATTAGTGGTGGTGTTTCTGGACCCGCTGAAATTAGCCCTGAGCTATGCTTTGGGTGTAAGTCTGTTAAAAAATTTTTTTTTAAATTGGGGGTTTTTGCTTTTTTGGTTACCTTCCCTGCCACGCTCCCAGTCCATCCCCTTTTTGGGGCCCCGAGGTCCCCCCTATTTGGGTTTAGCATGGGACCTCCCCTTTGCACCCCCAAATTTCCCCGGACCCCAAAAGGGGGCCCGTAACCCTTTTCATTTTTAAAAGGGGGCATTTTCCCCCTTAATTTTTTTTTCCCGTTTGTCTTTGGTTCTTTCCCTTTGGGAGGGGGCTTTTGGTGCCAAAAAGTTTTTGGGATCTCGTCCCCCTTAGCTTGTCTGCCTTGGCTTACCCAATTTAAACCTTTTCCAAATTTGTTTTTCTTTTTTAAAAGATTTCCCCTATTCTCACAAATTTAAAAATTTTGGGCCCGTTAAACCCCTGTTTTTTACCGCAAAGGGGGGACCCCCCATGGGGGTTGGCCCAAAATGGAATTTGGGGTGCAGGGGAAAATCCAGTTTCCCTTTTCCCCAAAAGTTGAAAAAAACAATCATGACATTGTATTTTAGGGACCCAAATGTGAATAAAAATTTTATTTAAATTTGTTTTTTGGGGTACACCCTGGCAGCATTTTTAAAAACACCCTTTTTTTAAAATACCAGCAAAAATGCCCCATCCGCCTGTTGGTTATTTATATGCTGTTGGCTCTTCATTGTTTGGTTTTGTTTTTCATTTCCCCTACTTTTTTTATTGGGCCGACCTTTTGCAAATCCCGGGGGCCCGCCCTATTTTTCCCCCGGGCCTTTGGGAAAAAGCCCTGAAAAACCCCCCCAAAACCTACAAAAAAGCGTTTTTTGCACAAACCCCATCTTTTGGTGGTTGGTTTGGAAATTTTTAAGAAATCTTTTGCGGGGGGATGTCCCTTTACTTAAGGGCCAAAATGTATGAAACTGTTTAGGTCTAAAACTCACTCTTTTTTCCCCTAGTAACCTATGGGGGAAAAAGGGGTTTTAGACCTAAAAAAAGGGGTTTATACATGTGGCCCTAAAGGGGTCCATATACAAAGCTTTTATCAAAAAGAGAATTTTAATTTTTCTTGATCACTTTGGGCTGTACCCTAGATTTTTCACAGTTATTCATTTGGGATGGTAGTCAACCCGTAAAAGCACTTTTTTACGTTTGGGCCCAAGAATTAAGGGGATTTTTTTTTTATTTTTGTGACAAACCCCGGGGAAAAACCACACCCCAAAATTTTTAAAAAGGCAGTTTGGGCCCAAAATGTACCTGTGATTTTACTTTAAAATATTTACTTGACCCCCCAAAGTTAGTTTAAATTAACCCCAAACAACCCTTAAAAAGCATTTTTTTTCTTATCCAATAATTTTTTATTTTTCCCTGGAAACCCCAAAGGTCAGTTATGGGTTTATGTTTGACAAACATTTTTTTGGGAAATTTTTACTTAGTGACAACTTATAATGGGGTTGCAATATAATATATTTGGCAATGTTTGTTTCATTGTTATTGGTGTGAGTTGTGTCTTATACTTTATTTTTAAGTTCATTAATTTAGTTAAAAAACAAAGATACCAGGGTCATATAATTTTGAATCTTCTGTTCTTTTAGGTATCAGTTCTTTTTGCAAGTGAAACAGGATGTTTTACAAGGTCGGTTGCCTTGTCCTTTCAACATTGCTGCTCAGCTTGGGGCCTACGCTGTACAATGTGAGTATAAAAATAAATTAGACTACTGGCTCCCTTGTAAAGAGGTTATGCCACATACAACATTTATCATCTGTCCACAGGATAGCTGATAAATGTTGGGCTGCAGGGACCCAGCTGGGACTAAACTAGAGCTGAAAGCTTGGGACCACTTCAGTGGAAACAGGCACGTGCTGCACAGTCATAGAGCGCAGAGCTGCTGCAAGTGAACAGAGAGTCTGTTTCCCATTTTCCCCTTCAGCGTCATAACATGCATGATACATGCATATCAAGAAAGCCCCTGCCAAAGTGCTCCCCCTCTTCTAATGACAATGCCCCTTTATTTCATCAGTACCCTTCTTTCCACAGAGCTCTGTCACGTACTGTATCCTTACCCCTCTTCATTTTACAATTGCCAGATTGTTTCTTCTCCTGCTCACCCTCCCGTCTATTCTTTAACTATGGCCCCTCTATGTCTACAGTCCTGCCAACTAATTTCTTCCCCTTGCACCAACAGAATCACTTGCCACTTAGGCTTTCCTCAGAACCCCTGCCAGTATTCCGTTCCTTCTTCCGTCCCCCCCAAAAAAGAAAAAAAAAATCTACTCTCTCCCTATTTTTACACAAACTGTCCTTCCATCTAGGCTACTTTTAATTTCCTTTCCAGCAAAGAGCCCTCAACTTAGGGAGTAAGCACAGAGTGCAGGCAGCCAATCATAGTGCAGGGGGTGTTTCCCGCCCAGGGGGCGTGTCTGAACAGGCTGAATGACACATCAGTCAACCAATCACAGAAAAGGGGCGTGTCCAGCTGCTGCAGAAATAGCTATAGATGCACAGATTAGCTCAGATCTGCTATACTAAGTGACTTAGGTAATGAAAACCAATTGCAAAAGTGCTTACTTTTACTGTCCTCATCATTTGAGATATGATCTTTGCAGCGAGAAAACCCCTTTAAATTACATTACTGCTATATCTAGTTTACATGAAAGTCTGAGGTCTTAGCATACATCTTGATCAAACTGTGAGAACCTCATATTTTCATTTATGCTAGATATAGCAGTATATAAATTAATTTATATATTTAGGATTTTTCTGTATATTAGTGTTTGTAGTGTGCTGCTGTTTTTTGTTTGTTGGCACTGATACTATTATTACTTATATTATAAATCTGATTATCTGGTATTCATATAAAGTTGTAAGGGGATGTTCACATGGCTTATTTTAGGACGGGGACTGCTGCAAGGGTTTTCCATAGGAGGCCGTTGTGCTTGTTTGTGGCCGGTTTTAAAGAAGGTCTGCAAAACCGCAAATGGTCTGAAAAAACGGCCGCAAATCCGTGCCGTGAGGACAAGCCCTTATTTTCCCCCATAATTTACAAATAAATTATTTCCAAATCAGACAATGTGATTTTCTGGATTAGTTTTCTCATTTTGTCTCTCATAGTTGAGGTCTACCTATGATGACAATTACAGGCCCCTCTCATCTTTTTAAGTGGGAGAACTTATGCAATTGGTGGCTGACTAAGTACTTTTTTTTTCGCCCACTCTATGAAATGAAAGCTGAGCTCTGATTGGTTGCTCTGGGCAACAAAGATAGTCTAGACAGTTTTCATACATAAGGCCCTTTGTGAATAAGTAAAGGACTGTTATAAATTCCACTTATAAGGGTTTTCCCACCACCGAGTTTGCTGACATATCGCTAGGTTATGCCATCAAAGTCTGATGGGTACAGGTACTATCTCTGGGATCTGTACTTTTTTCAGGAACGGGACTCTGAAAGTTTCATTTCAGAATGGAGAGCTGGTCACACTTGCGCATGAATCTCCATTCTGTTCTATGGAAGTTCTGATTACAGCCGAACACGACACTCGCTATACTTGAAACTCTGACAGAACAAAATGGAGAGTCATGTGTAAACACAATTGACTGTCCATTCTGAGACTAAACTTTTGGGGACCTATTCCTGAGAAAGTTGCAGGTCCCAGAGGTGATATGCCATCACTTTGGCACTACTCTGATAATAAATGCAACAATATCATCACATACACTTATAGGTGGTGCTCAGTAAATGTGAAAAAGAAGACAGTCACTTCTAAGAAAAAATGAAGAGGAGGAAATCTTCACGGCACTCACCAAGATAGTGTAGTTTAAAATCTCACTTTATTCAGCAACTTGTCTTAGAGGAAGCGTGTGTTACAGGCGAAACGGCTGTTGCCGGGCTGTCAAGCTTGGCGTGGTCTTGTGTATCCCGCTTGCCTTACTATGGAGACAAGTTGCCGAATAAAGTGAGATTTTAAACTACAGTCATGGCCAAAAGTTTTGAGAATGATACAAATGTTGATTTTTACAAAGTCTACTGCATCAGGTTTTATAATGGCAATTTGCATATACTCCAGAATGTTATAAAGAGTGATCAGCTTAACAGCAATTAATTGCAAAGTCATAAGTTGCCTAGAAAATGAACTTTTTCCCCCAAAACACATTTCAAATTCATTGCAGGCCTGCCTTAAAAGGACCAGCTAACATCGTTTCAGTGATTGCTCCATTAATACAGGTGTGGGTGTTGATGAGGACAGGGCTGGAGATCAATCTGTCATGATTAAGTAAGAATCACACCACTGGACACTTTAAAAGGAGACTGGTGCTTGGCATCATTGTTTCTCTTCTGTTAACCATGCTTATCTCTAAAGAAACACGTGCAGTCATCATTGCACTGCACAAAACTGGCCTAACAGGGAAGAGTATTGCAGCTAGAAAGATTGCACCTCAGTCAACAATCTATCGCATCATCAAGGAATTCAAGGAGAGAGGTTCCATTGTTGCCAAAAGACCAGCAAGCGCCAGGACCGTCTCTTAAAAGTGTTTCAGCTTTGGAAGCAGGCTACCAGCAGTGCAGAGCTTGCTCAGGAATGGCAGCAGGCAGGTGTGAGTGCATCTGCACGCACTGTGAGCCGGAGACTCATGGAGCAAGGCCTGGTGTCAAGGAGCAGCAAAGAAGCCACTTCTCTCCAGTAAAAACATCAGGGACAGACTGATTTTCTGCCAAACGTACAGGGAGTGGACTGCTGAGGACTGGGGTAAAGTCATTTTCTCCGATGAATCCCCTTTCCGAATGTTTGGAACATCTGGAAAACAGCTTGTTCGGAGAAGACAAGGTGAGCGATACCACCAGTCTTGTCTCATGACAACTGTAAAGCATTCAGAAACCATTCATGTGTGGGCTTGCTTCTCAGCCAAGTGAATCGGCTCTCTAACAGTCTTGCCTAAAAACACATCCATGAATAAAGAATGGTACCAGAATGTCCTCCAAGAGCAACTTCTCCCAACCGTCCAAGAGCAGTTTGGTGATCAACAATGCCTTTTCCAGCATGATGGAGCACCTTGCCATAAGGTGCAAAGGTGATAACTAAATGGCTCAGGGAACAAAACATAGAGATTTTGGGTCCATGGCCTGGAAACTCCCCAGAAACTCTCCTTCGCTCTCCCTCCACAACCCCTGCTATTTTGTTTCACTATTCCTGGAGCTCTTTCCCCCCTCCTCTGTAATGGGAGGCACTAGGGCCTAGACTTCTTAGATGTATGGAGCCCACACATTTTTTATGGCAACCCTGCTATTATTATCCAATAAAAGAGAAAAATGATCAGTACCTCCAAGTATATGAAATACATTTTGCACATGAACACTGCTATGGCTGCAATACAAATACAAACACACGAATCACAGCAGCGCACTGCAAAAACCATGATACAGATATACCCAGAATATACTATATGAATTATTTTAAAGGGTTTTTATCATTACACACTTTCGTAGACTTGAGCTGTTTCTATCTGTTTCAGTTCAAATCCAGGGGCGAGTCTCTCTCTCACTGTAGGCATGTATCTCCTCCCAGAAGGCGTGTCTCCCCCGTCATCATCATTCTGTGTGAAGCAGTGGAAAGGAGAGGATGTCAAAGCTCTGCACACCTCCTGCCATGTTCTTTTGTCTGCAGAGCTG